>JAKTPV010000024.1:0-174073 GCA_030556335.1 Myxozyma vanderwaltii
AAATAAAATAAAATAAAATAAAATAAAATAAAATAAAATAAAATAAAATAAAATAGACGTCATCGATTTTTACTCACAATCAACGCACAAGTATTTCCCACGCTTGCTTGACAATTACTTCTCACAACAACAACGACACAAAAGCGACAACGACGAGATAAATGGCATCAACAGAAGAACTTGTTGATTCAGTTATTAATTTCATTCAAAATGGTTCTTTTCCAGATTCTCAAGTTGCGAAATCATGTATTTCTGATGATGTAAGCGTGAAAGCTATATCTTCAGCTATTGATCAGGAAATTGAAGCAATTCAAGTATGGCTTGCGCTTTTTTGTTCAAATTTACTATTATATCTGGAAATATAGTACAAAACTAATTGAATATACATATAGGGAGATATTGCAACACTTGGATTTGAAAATGCTTGGGACCTTGATACCTACTTGACACAATCTCAACAGCTGTATAATGACATGCAGAAATCTGAAAAGCAACTCGCTTCGTTAGAAAAACTTGCAAAGGAGCATGAAGTATGCTATGTAAATACAACTAACACTGATTTGAATACTAACAGAAAATAGAATGCGGACGACAAAGTATACAAACTTACCGACAAACTCGATGTCCTTTCAACAGAACACGATATCACCGCAATTCGCATTGAAGCATTAAATAAAATCTGGTTTATTAAAGCAACATTAATTGAACTTCGATCATGTTTTCAATCTGGAATGCTAGCTCAATCAGTTCCGTTATTAAAGTCCGCTGAAATGAAAATCTTGGGATTCCCAGACTGGGAACATATTACATTGCTAAGTACTTTAAAAGAAGAGGTTAATGCATTAAATTCAAAAGTCTTTCATAATTTAGATATGTTGTGGAATAAATTTGTGGTTCTTCAAGCTGATTATTCGAGGTTTACAATTTACAAAAGCGTTGATCGTAAGTTTTTTTTTTTCAATAAATTTTTAAATCAAAGAATACAACACAAACTAACTTTTTTCTTTTTCTTTGTTTTTGTTTAGATTCAGAATTCTCTGATACATCACTTGAGGATGTAGCAGAATCACTCAAAAAGTATGATTATGCGGGAAAACTCAAAGCACTTACAACACAATTAAAGACAAAGATTCTTTCTCAAATATTAGATACTACAAGGGCTACTGAGGTCACGATTGATTCAAATGATTTAAAATCAAGTTTGATAATCACCGAAATAGAACCCACAGCCGAGTATTCAATTTCTAATGTTCTTGAGAATTTAACTACATTTGTTAAATTCATAAATTCATGCTTTCCGGAGAGTATTTCGCATTCACTTGCAATTGAACTTGCCAGTGTGATTACAAGTACATTAATTGAAGTTAATTTACAAGAAAGTGTACCACTTGATCTTTCATCGATTTTGGAATTCGAATCTACGCTTAAAGAAATTCGCATATTTGATGAGTTTTTAAAGAATCAGAAATGGATCAAAAACCTTGAACTTGAAGATTGGATAAGAAGATTACCATCAGTATGGTATAAAAAGAAATGTGATGCAGTTCTTTCGTGTACGCGAGAAATTGTCAAAAAAGCAGCCACTAGTGCAAAGAAAATTGTTGAGAGGAATGGAGTTGAAATTACGGTTGATGCGGTACAAGTTGCTAACGAGAAGAATGAGATTGGGAATGCGAGAAGAAGCATTGAACAAATCAGTCAAGATGATTATGATTGGAATGAAGAGTGGGAAGATACACCTGAAGTACCTGCTAAACAACAAAATAATAACGAAGATTCTGACGACGGATGGGGAGATTTTGATGTGGATATTGATGAACAGGCGAAAGAAAAGACAGAGGAAGACCCTGATGACTGGAATTGGGGTGATGAAGTTGATTTAGATATTCCGTCATCACCAAAACCAGCCAAGACGACACAAAACAAGAAATTAAAACCATTGATTCCGAAAAGTTCACCAATGAGATTATCAAAGAGCACAGCGTCAACAAACGAACAAATAATGGAAGCAGAACCGAGTCTAAATGAAACGTTTGTCGTGACTTCAGTTCCTCAAGAACTTTTAGGATTAATCGATCAATTAAACCAAGAGTCAACATTTCTTTCAACTCGTTATCGTCATTCAACAATATCACCAGCAAGTAAACAAGTACGATCATTAGTTAGTTATGTTCTTGCAGCATATCGATCTTTAGCACCTTTGCATTACGGAGATAATTTTGATTCTAATTTTTATTTGTCTAATGATTGCTTATATTTAGCGGAACAGGTTAGTGTTAAAATGAGGGATTTGGGAGCCGATGCATTTTTATTGAAGGAAATGAGTAGTAGATTCACAGCTGACGAGTCTAATTTTTAATTCCGCTTTGTAGAATTATAAATAATACAATATATGTTTATATATACACTATTTGCCAACTTAAATTATAAGCAACAAAAAGAAAAGAAAAAGGAAACTAATGCGTAAGAAACCATCTTCCCTTTGCTTTCCGTCTTGCAACAACTCTTCTGCCATTTTTTGTTTTCATTCTAGCTAAGAAACCAATTCGATGTTTCCGTTTATAAGTACTTGGTTGATAGGTATTTCCTCTTGATTTCCATCTTTTCTGAGAGATTAATGATACTAAAGATGTACTTGCGGAGGATAATTTCGAAGGAATGATTGAAGATGATTTTGTTGAGGTTAATAAGCAAGACATTAATCTGTGATTTATTTTCCATTAATAAACTGATTTACTTATAAAATGACATATATATATATATATATATAGAATGAATAAAAGAAAATACCTTTGACTTGAATAACTCGGAATAACAGCAGCATTTCTTAACGATACGCGCGTTGAAAATGCTTTTGCAGAATTAAATAATGCCTGCATTTTCCTTCTTTTTCTCTTTCTTTTTATATTCGTCTCTTACTATCTAATCAATTGCAATAGAAAATAGATATCAAATTACAAATGCTGTGTAAATGAAAGAATAACTCACGAAAATGTATTATTGAGAGAGAAGTTTAATTTTAGTACAAACCCCTTTTTTATGTAATGATGCCTTCCAACATTTTTTTTTATACTCTTTTCCTTGTAAATTAACAAAGTGAAATAAATGCAATTACACTTATTTACATTAATAATAGTTTAAGAAATAGTAATATGGCGACATTTAGTGCATCAAGAAGAGATAATGGTGTAACGGTAGTTCATGTAACTGCACTTCACAAACTCTCAGATACCGAAACGAGAGATTTACTCTCTATGTTTTTAGGAACTATTCAAGATTCCAATACTACGTCTGATAAACCAGAGAACGATTCCAGTGCGATTTCTTCAACTACAACTAGTAGCGGAGGAAATGGGAAAACCGCAAGTTTAAGCAGTACAGTTGTTCAACAACTTAATCGCATAAGCAGAGATTTATTAGGCCTTGCACCTATTCTTCGCAAGCGCAAGAGAGAAGATGTTGAAGTATCTGGAGACGTTGTGGACGTTGGTAATCAAACTGAATATCAGAATGACAACGACGATGATGGAAAAATTGACAAAAATGAAAGAAAGAGATTAAAGAAATTAAGGCAAAAGGAGGAAAAAAGAAGAAAAAATACTGCTTAAAAAATTGATTAATTGCTGTGTCGGATGCGGAATTGTATTATAGGTAATTGCTTTGGAGGACAGGGGAAAAGTACTGGATGTGAATTTGAATACTGGATTACTAGCAAAAAGTTGTGTTTTTATCATATAGCATCAATATGATTATTAGTTTATCAGTAACAAATTCCGTTTAGTGTCACTGATTCGTGTCGTATAATCACATCTTTTATACTTTTCGACAACTTGAGAAATTCAAATAAAAACAAGACATAGGAAATGACAAGAAAAGTAATTATAGCTGAGAATCCATGTAATTCCAACAAGAAAAAGGTGTAGAAAGTACAATTTTTTATATGCGAGATTAAAGTGAAAGAAGAAGTCACTGTATAACAATTGGTAAAAGGTATTTGAATCTGCAAATTGATTGTTAAACGTGAGAGAAATGCAAAGATACGAGAGAACTGAAAGGGTACAAGATACCAGGCACATATTGAAATCAAAAACAGAATCCTCATATAACACTTCAGTTTACATCTGTTTATCACCTTCTGGTACTCATTCATACAAATAAGGCTAAGGACATGAGGTTTTTATGCACAGTTCAACCAGAAATAACAATCTAATTCAACATTATTAAAGAACGTGTTATGAAAAGAAACAGGTTTTAGTATATCACAAAGAGGCCTTAAAGAATAAAGAGCGGTTTTAATTGACACTGAATAAAAGAGTGATAAATTACTCTGTCTAGTGCCATGCCCGTACAGTAATGACTGTCAAAGCAACTAAAGCAACAGAACAACACGAGGCGATATTAACAGTGCATTACAAAAGGGATTTATTGTAATTGTCAATCACATTTATATACATCTTTGCAGATACAGCGCTCAATAGCAGACGTAAGCAAATACACGTCAAACCGTACCACATTAAATATAAGTAGCAAATCAAGCAAATGACACAGTATATAAACCACACTATACCTTACTGCACAATGCTCTGCGTTATACAATACCTCCACATTATACAACAGATACACTAATACAAAATAATACAATTCATCTAAAAAATCATCACAATCACTGCCATATGTTCAAATTCAGTACCAAGTCACGTGATGTTTCATAGTATTATATTCGCAACATAGGTTCATTAACCCTTTTTGTGTTCTATATATGTTAGTATATCAAGAGATGATGATGATGTCTAGTATTCTAATTGCAAAGATAGCTAGTGCTTTGAAAATAAATCATGGTGTTTCTGGAAACTGTGGGGAAGATATGGTTGTTTGAGCGGTGAGAGAGAATGTCAAGATTGTTTCTTCTACTCGAGTAGATGTTGCTGACGTTGATGAAGATGAGCCTGTCGAAAGCAATGACTCAGTTGATGACGACGTAATAGCAGACGACGAGACTGCTAGCGAGGATTTTTCGGGAATCAAAGCTCCAGCTGATGGTGAAGATGTACTGGGGAGAGTATCTGAGGTAGCAGTTGGACTCGTCGTTGAAGCAGCTACGGCTGTTGCTTGAGTAGAAATGAATGCGGAAGTAGTCGAAATCACTTTTCCAGTGGAGTTTATTATTGAAAACGGCTGGAAGGCTGAGGATGTGGGAAGAGTGGTTGAAGATACCAAAGGCTCTTCTGGTGACACTTTTGAAGATAGGGAAGTAGAAGCAATAGAAGAGGAAGATGAGGAAGAGGAAGATGAAGAAGAGGAAGAAGAAGAAGAGGAAGAAGAAAAAGGGCTCAACGTGCTTAAAAAAGAGGAAGAAAAAATCAAAGTACTTGAAGGAGAAGCGGTACTTGACGAGGTGCCAGCGGCAGCAACAGAACTTGAACTCTTATGCGATAAACCACCACCCAGACCTCCTGCCAGAGCAGCAATAATAACAACTCCCAAAACCACACATATCCAGAAAGCTCTTTTTGATAGTCCGAGTACTCTACTCTTTTCACGTTTCGCTGGAGTTGAGACCGGCAGTGGCATTGCGGTTGTTGATTTCTGTAAAGGAGCAGCAGCCGGCTTTTCAGAGAAGTCTCCTGACATTGAATTCGGTAATTCTGCTTCAAGAAGAGCACTATTTGCAGAAGTAGAGCCTTTTGCTGGCGCGAGAGTAATTGGAGCTACATCCTCGTCGTCGGTGATGTTGTAGTGCTTTTTTTCTTATGTCAGTTTGAATGCTCCACTCAACTACACAAAGACAGGAATGTTATATACCTCGTAAGCCGACTGAGGCGGCGAAGGATACTCGACATCGTCTGTAGAAGCAGTTAAAGATCTTTTTGAGGTCATTGTTGATGTATATTTTTGTGAAAGAGAAAGAAGGGGGAATTATATATGCAATATATGTTTGTGGCTGTGTTCTTCAAAGAAGCTGAACAGATTTCAGTTATGAGCCGTCTTTTGTGTTTCAATATGTCATTGTATTTACTGTTTATTGTGTTTTTATTTCTTTACTGCTTTGTCGCTATAAAGCCATTTCATATTCTTTTTATTCTTACTTCTTGTTTGATATGTATCAAAAATGCTATACATTTGAAGTGATTGCCGTAAACACTTGCTCAGCCGCTTCGACAGCTTGTAAACGTAGACTTGCACACACTATTTAAATCTACAACAAAAGCTATTGAATTATGTTCACCATTTATATCACCAGTAAATAAACATGTATATTAAGACAATCAATGCATCTCACTGCTCATACTCAATATTAATCAAAACACGCTACGTTAAATTAAATCACTTTACCAATTTGATACCAATTTGACACCATCTATAACTAAAACTTAAACTAGAAACCTGTATAATCATCACACTATGTAAATATAACCAACTAAATAATCAAAAATGCAACCACTGCTCCCATTAGACCAAGAGCAACATTAGGTCGTTGGAAATCACTGGCTTTGTTTGCACTTGTGGTCGCGCTTGCGGAGGAGGTGGAGGTGGAGGTGGGAGATGCTGTCGAGGTAGTTGGACTCAAAGACATTGAAGTAGTTGGATTTGAAGAGACTGAAGATATAGTTACAGATGCGGATGATGCTGAAGACGTCAATGAAAAGGATTCCAAGGCAGATAAACGCGCAGACAGCGAAGCAGATGAAGCAGCAGATGTATAAAGTGACATAATCGAAGAATGAACAGGATAACTTGAGCTGCTCACAGCCTCCTCAACAGACGTACTCGACAAAGAAACCTCATTATTCTCTTGCAAAATCCAAGATGAATTAGGCACACATCTGCTGTTTTCCAAATCACATTCGGTATTCTATATCTCAGTCAATAGTCTGTTCCATACAACCACCAGCCGTCGTAAACCACGTGTACGTACAAAAGGACAACAGAATCCACCACAGTCAATATCCGTACTTAACGCACAGCTCGCACTCAACACATCTAGACTGCATTCGAAATGCTTATTGCAACAAGCCAATGAACCGTGAGTTGTAATTACACATTCACTCAAAATCGGGCAACAGAAAGAAGGTCTTTGTGGACATGCAGCTGCTGATACAGGACATCCTTCGAGCTGGAAAATAGCTTGTTGATCAGCTGAAATTTCCACTGCAGACACCGCTGTTAAACACAGCAATGTAATGATATTATTACTGAATTTCATTGTAATAATTGCTGTAGTATTAACAAAAATGATATAAAAAGAGCATAGCAGAAGTCAGCGCGATTTAAGAAAGAACGCCACAAAACAGATCTTTCTGCTTCTGAGTTTGTCGCGTGCATTACGCGTTTGCTTCATTTCCAAATGTAGTATATGTAAATATATAGATACACAAATATTACGTGCTTACGCGCTTGTGTTTATATATGTCAGTACCTTTATCCAAAGTCTATCATTATCAAAAAGACAGGCAATATCTACCTCGTAGACAGATACACCTTTAAACCTTAAACATAATCACTTAGTCATCGACTTTACTGTGCAGTGTTTTCGGCATATTACAATCACAATAAAACTGCTTATGTGATGGGAAATAGAGAAATTAGAAATTAAATGATAGAATATTCATACAAATAGTGATACATAAAATAAATTGAATCGCGACCGAATATTTTCACGTTTCCTTGCTTGTCTTCCTCTTTTGCTCTTTCTGCGTTCGCGTATTCATGTCACTGCTGTTTTTCATTCATTTCCTTTTAGAAAAAGAGCAAAAAAACAGTAAGAAACAAAAAGAGTAGAGTGAATATGTAAAATAAACAAAAACCATATAATACAGAGAAATTTTAGAGTCCGTTTTCAAAAAGAATGATAGTAAATCAAGTAATGACGCAACAGCCAGGTGACGTCAAGCGGTGGATTGATTTAGTTGATTTAGAATTTCGCGAGCTTGAATCCGCGCTCTTTTTCCGTTTTTCAAAAATAAACGGAGATTCTGAATGGTGCTGTTGTGAAGGTTCAGGTCTTGGAGGAGGATGAAGAACGGAGCCTGTGTTTGAGGGGGCTCTGCTGACAGGCTCTGATGTGCCTGCAATGTCTGCTGTGTCGTAGTTTGTACTGCTATTTCCCAGACTGTTGTCTAGGTCGTCATTAGCAGTACTAGGTTTCTCTGCATGTACAGTTTGTTTGTGTTTGCGAAGGTGTCTGCGGTGTCTGTGAGAATGGCGATGTTTTGTGTCAGCAGTGTGATGATGTGTGTGATGTGTATCTCCTTCTGTGTGCTGTTGCTCAACATATTCAGTCGGCAGTTCAGTACCAGGCGTATCCAAAGTTTCCAAGGCCTCGTCAATGCTGGAATCGCGGCGGACGTAGGAGAGTGAATGCCGCGGTAGTGGTAGTCGGTCAGCAGCAGTGGGAGAAGTCGTCTGCCTACTAGATGAGCTCTGAATTGGCGACAAGTTTAGTGAAGGATTCGGCAATGCAAGAGCAGCAATAGCAGCCACAGCCAGTGACCCAGATTCCTTTCCAACAGTAGACTCAGCGGGCAAAGAGCGCGAACGAGAGACGGCAGAGCGGTCGAGACTCGGTCGCGGTGAGGAAAACAGAGCAGATTCCGCCATAACCGGCGACGCTGAAGAAGACTGGCTGACTGTCGACGTCAACAGAGGCCTTGAGTAGGAAGAAGACGAAGAAGAAGCAGCTGTGCCGGACCGACGAAGAGCCAACGAAGGTGCTGGAGCAACGACCTGACGAGACCAGGTTTCGACGTCGCGATACTGCGAATAGTTAGTGACTGACTACTTGTATCATGGAATACACATGTAAACATACACCTAGCAAAGACGCCATTCAATGCAATAAGCACAACAGTTGAACTGTAACAAAAGGAAATGAAATAATAGACAAAGACTGGAAAACAAAAGCAACCGAAATGAAAAGAAATTGAAGATGCCGTCTCCCCGGCAACTCGGGAATTAAGCTTCGAGATGACATTACGTCATACTGTACAAATAGGCTGCCTTTGGCCTATTTTCCCGTGTTATTGCGAGAAGTATTAGTGGCGATTATTATGTCTATTCTTATTCTATTACACGGTATTATATTATTACTACTGCAATGCTGTATTCTACTTCATATGTACACGCGACAGTCTTGCCGAGCCTATTCCAAGAGCCGAGATCCTTTTCACACTGTACCTACGCAATTTCATATTTCTTTTTCAACTATTCATATTACTATATAATACTACTCATATCCTACAATATTACCATACTATTATCCTAGCATAATACTAATATCCTACTATATACCTTTCGCGAGACTATTTTCGTCGGCGCCGCTATATCCGCAAATGAAAACTCTATGACAAATTTATTTGATAATCAGGGGTTATCACGTCAACAAGCACTCCTCGACATCTTCACCACTTTCCACAAGCACTAATGCATCCTCCGCAAACACCTTTGCCTGCTGCTGCTGCTGCTGCTATTTCTTCCTATTCCTCTTCAACTTCAACGCCGAATGAGTCACCGTCAACTGTTGTCTCTGCAGTGTCCGCAAAAATGCTTTCGTCCTACGATTCCTTGACTGTCGCTTTCTCGATTCCATACTTTGTTCTAAAAGAATCTACTCAAGTGATATTTTCTTCTTCAAATGCATTTGAAAACTGGAATAATCCTGTGCCAGAGAATAAGAGGTCATTTGACAATTTAGTTCGCATTCAAAATACCATATCAGAGATAAATTTAGAAGGAAATGTTTCTGTTGAAATCAAAGTCGAGGAAAATTCAAAACATGCTACAATTACATTATGTGGTACTGCTGCGCAAGTATTGACTGAACGAGCACGAGTTTTGAGAAGCTATTACGAAATTGTATGTCTATTTATTTTCTCTTGCTCTTTTTCATGCTTTAATGAATTTTTAAGCTAATGCGCAAAAAAACAGGGTATTGTTCATATTGGAATCGACACTTTTCAACTTCTTGACAAACAAGGAAATCTGCTTGATTCAATTGCCGATAGTTTGCAAGCTATTGCAAATTATACTTCGACATCAGTTTTTATTACAAATACTCTTGATCCATCACTTCGTCCCCAAAATCCTTCTCCTGCTGAAAGTGAAGATGCTTGGAAACCATATCATATTCTAGCATATGGTGATCTTGATAGTATTGCGCTTGCAAAGACGCGGTTATCGTTACTACTTGATGATTTAAATGGTCATTTTATTGATCGCATGGTTATTCCATTATCTGTTCATCCATTACTATCTGGTCGCGAACAATTCAATTTTCAAAAAATCACACAGGAGACAAATACGAAGATTTATACACCGACATTGTTTCCGGGTGTTTATGCTTCCATGGATGAAACTCATGCTAGAAGAGATTATGATGAGATTTATGTTGTAGGACAAGAATACGATGTTGATAGAGCTGAAGAGCTTATTAACGAATTAATGCGAAGAACTCCTACTTTTAGTAAAGATTTCGTGCTCCCTCTGGCTAAAATTGATTATATGTTACTTTATTATCTTGACAAACTTGAAGATCTGTCAGCTAAATCAGGAGCATTTATTCAGTTCCCGTATTTAGGAGCTGCTAAACCTTTAATTCGGGTACAGTGTTCTTCGAATATTTTTGTTGAAAATACTATTCGTGCTGTTGCTAAATTAGTATGTATATCTCCGTATGAGTGTAATATGCTATATTCTAACTGTTTCAAGGCTATGGATATTTATACTGCAGGGTATTGGATTCATGAAGGGCGTGCTGATGCTGAGGGATATCTTATTCAACCTAAATCACTTCCATCAACGTCCTCAATTCGAGAAGCTCTTACTCGAATCTCATCAACTTCCGTTACTGATATATCCTTCTTTAAAGGTACATTTGATGTATTGGGAGATGCCGAGTCAATTAAATCTGCAGTTTCTCAAATACGTGGACTACCGTTCTGGCCAGGCGAAGAGCATCAAGTACGATTTCGATTAGAATTCAGTGTCGATCAAAGGGAGTTTATAGCCGGGAAAAAGAATGGTAAAATTAATCGAATAATGTCAACGGCTCATTGTTGGATAAAATTTATCCCCTTCACTGAATATAATTTTTACGTGGAACTTGTTGCTCCCAATTACGCTGGCGCTCTATATGGATTACAGTTACTTGAAGAAGAGATGCCTGCTGAGATTTCATTTTACGTACCTGAAACATATCATCGATCAATCATCGGACCAAGTGGACAACAAATTCAGCAATTAATGAGGAAATTTAATGTTTTTGTTAAATTTTCAAACGCATTCGATCAATCTCCTGCTTCTTCAACAAACTCCTCAATAACAACAACAACAACAGCAACAACCGGTATAAATGAAGAAACCCAAAAGATTGATAATGTAGTAGTTCGCTGTCCTGCTAAAAACAAAGATAACCTTGAACCGGCGAAAAAAGAGATTTTTCAAGTACTGTCGTATCTTATGAATGGAGGTCAACCTGGCTCTTCAACTACTGCGGGAACAGGAGCACCTGTAAACAACAATCAGGGAAGAATAAATCGAAATGATAGGAATAATCACTCTTATCGAGCATACGCTAATCGTCGATAATTCATTGCATGGAGGTAAAGTAGTGATTTTTCCGGAGTTTTTGCTTTTTTTTTTTTTTCTGTTCTTTTCCTTTCTTGTTGTTGTTACTTGCTATATTACATCTCCTGTGTAATCGTGTAATTACTATTTATATTTATTTACTTTGTTTCGTCATATTTTAAACCCTCAATTCAACACAAAGAATCTCATTTTTTTTTTTACCATTACCACAATAAGTAGTTTAAACTACATTACGAGTCTGATTTAATCATAGAAAACTGATTTTTCAATTCTTTTAGTAAACTAAAATAGAAAAAAAAAACACCACTACACGCAAAAGTTTCACCAACTCCTTCATTCGCTCGATCGAAAAGAAAAGAAAAAAAGGAAAAAAAAAAAAAAAAAAAAAAACACAAGAGGAAAGATACAAATAAAGCTTACAAAAAGAGGTAGGAATTGAGTAATTCACACACTCTATATGTAATATATAAAATATATATATATATATATATATAAAAGAAAAAGAAAATAAAAAAATAAAAAGAAAAGAAAAGAAAACAAGTGAGAAATGAGAAATGAAAATAATATTTATAATCACTCATCGCATACATTCGCAATTCTTGAATTCAGAAGCACATAAAACACCGCGCAAAATAAGAAAAAAAAAAGAAAAGAGAAAAAAAATGAAAACAAGCACAACAACGCCGCCATACTGTAAATGAGAATAGGTAAAAGAAATATATATATATATATATAAAGACCTGATAAACCCTGATTCTATTCATATAAAATCAAACACCAAAAGAATGGGATAAATATAAAAACGTAGTGAAGGACAAAGAAATCATTTGATTGAACGTTATCATAAAAATAAAAGCAACAACGGCATACGCGTCAGCGAGAAAAACAAGATGTAAATCATGTACATATATATATAGAAATATATATATCATAAAAGAGTCTTCCATGTACTTTCGAAAGTAAAATAGAAGAAATAAAAACGTTCGTTAATGAGTGAGAGCATGTTGCGAAGCAAGCAGAAATGAATGGAGCGAATAGGATCAAAGATTGATGAGGTACTTGCATATAAAAAAATAGATATACAAGACGGCGGTCGCGTGCGCATAACTTGCAAACAAACAGAGCAAAAGTTGTAAAGAAAAATAACTATCTTAAAGTAATAAGCTAACTAATGAGCACTTAAAATAAGAAAGGTGAGAAAAATCAAATTAGTTGTTTTTCTTCTCAATCTTTCCCTTAACTGACTTATTCCTCAAATTAACGTGAGGGAAAACTCCAAAATCCCAGATATAGATATAGTCTTTCTGTCGGCCAATCAGACAAACTCTGAGATATTCCAAAAAGACTAGGTAATAATAAACTCCTAATCCAGTCAAAATATGCCACCATCCGTGTAATTCAAGTAAGAAACCTAACGGCATTCCAACGACCCGACGTGCAGATCGAAGAGAATTGCAGAAATGAATATCAATCATCCAAAGAGCATATCCAGATAAGAAAGATACCACGCCGATAATGACCGTTTTCCACATATCCTTACGTACCGAAGCATCTTCAATCTTTGTCACGATTAAATAAAGTGATCTGAAAAGAACCATGCCGGTGAGAACAGCATAACCAGCTTGATGAATCGTAGGATCTTTGAAGTAGAGATAAACACCGGTAAGCGTGGCTGCGCCTACAAAGATATAAATGCCCAAGTAAATCGTTTCGCGTTTTGATCTCGCGTAGGAAAATACAGCCCAAGTGGGGATACAAGTAGCGTAGATCATCGGAAGTTCGTCGAGAAGTTGATACTCATATTGGAGAGTCATGTGGAATAGCCAAGAACCAATTCCAACAAGTGAAAAGCCCATTGCGGTAAGAGTAAATCGAGTCTCAAGCTTCTGTGTGATGGAGTTCACAACCGAGTAGAACGCAAGTGTAACTGTATGCTTGTTAGTATTGAAGGGCGGGTGGTCAAGTGAGATAGCGGGAACGCACTAAACATTCCATTGGTGATAGTATTCACAGCTTCAGCAACGTATGGAGTAACTACGTAGTTCTCCTCGCACCAATCAATAGTCGAGGTGCTATGTGCAAGAAATTATCAGTACTATATTCAAAATGTCGGTTCGATTGGGAAGCGGGCCGGACAGCAGCGGAAGCCACGGCTGGCCTCAATTGAGCGGGCAAACCGTGCAGGACAGAATCCAATTGGTAACAAGAACTAGGTACAACATACCGCGGACCCCAGAAACCGTCGCCCGGAGGCTCGGGGTAGGAGAATGACCAGGGGAAAGAAGACATAGCGGAAAGGTGCGGATGAATTTGGGTGCAGTTGCGAGTGCAAGAGGCTGAAAGGAATAACCGGGTAGATCTCTGAACAGATGCAAGAGAGAAGCGTATTAAAGGCGTATTGTAAGCAAATTAACGTAGCAGAACAGATGGCAGCAAGGGGGATATTAATACAGAGTGGTGTAGGTGTTGGTGGTGGTGGTGGGGCGGAGGAGCAGCAGCGGCGGGCAGTGGCGAGCGGCGGGTACGAGAAGGAGACACTGCGCACGCGGTACCCTATCAACTATCCCACACTTTACGCGCTCACTCACTATCTCCCTCGAGCAGAGCCTTTGCGTGTGTTTCCACAGTCCTGTCCGCAGCCATTGACAGACCAGCAAAAGCATGATGCGTCTTTGTCGTGTTCTTCAGCTGTTGTTCTACACGCCAAACCTGGTTTCATCTACCAGCGATCTGCATCTGCTGCTCGTACATCCCGCTACCGCAACTGATACCCGGCCTTGCCTGCCTTGCCTACGCCTTTGTTCGAGTTCGAACCTCAGGCACTCATTTATCCATTTATTGCCTTTATCTGCCTACCCAAATCTTACGCGCGTCCCACTCATGAAGCAAAAGTGCACCTCTTCTTATCGCGTTATCTTCCAACGCCCGTCGCACTTGTAAATTACAAACAGGCGACCATTGCTCTCCGCAGTTGTTTATGACAGCGCAGAACGTCGTCAAGCAAATGTGACGGCACTCGTAAATACCATATCTCTTGCTGAGCCAGTTTATACAAATTACTCTATGTACTATCACGGTGCCATCAACTCCTCGCGCATTTCTAATATTTGAACTTCTTTTAAATACAGTTACGTGTTTTTCATCTCTTCTCCGTATATAAAGAATTTCTCTACAAAAGAAACAATAAATATGAATGTTCCCAATCTCAAATGAGTAGGCAAACTCAAATTACCAATCTAAGCAATCTCTTGTCCCAATCTCCACCATGCTCTACTGACCTTAACAATCTGTCTACACAATAAATACCGCTGTATCAAGAATTTCGTTTGAACTATACAAAATACAGAATATACTATATTGGCTTTTTCAAAAATTATGATTAGGTTTCGGGCATGTAGTGTAGTTGGTTATCGCGCTCGCTTCGCATGCGAGAGGTCTCCGGTTCGATTCCGGACTTGTCCAACTTATTTTTTCTACAAATCATAAGGGTTTTAGGGTTTTTATGATAAAACCCTATATAATACCCTAGGATTTAGCTGTTTGGCAACAAAACAGATCTATTATAATGAAAACAGAGCTGCTATGGAAAACAAATAAAAATACGAAACAAAAGGGCAAACTGCTATGTGCATATATTAGTTGATTGGTTATGAACAGATGAACAGATCGCGTGTAGAAAACAATACGCGCGCGCGTCAATTTAAACTTTCTTCGAGGTTTTCTAATTTACTCCTTTCGTCCCTTTAATTACTTTTACGTATTATCGACGAAATGGCATATGGAACTAGACGGAGTACTAATTCCGATACAGCTTGGGTTTTAGTATATAAACCTCTTGTCAAAGATAGTGCCGGTTCGTTAGTTAGGTGCGTTGCGACTGATGAAGCAATCAAAAGATTAACGAGAGGTGTATATGAAGATAATCCTGTCTATCGAGAGTGCGGAGAAGCTATTGGTGTTCAAAGTTTTTCAAGTTCTGGAGTTAAGAGTTTTTTAATTGGAGACTGTGTTTCGATTAATTTAGGGATTAAGAAGAAATTTCATGGAGTTATAATAGGATTTAAAGGAACCAATGATTTTGAAGAATTTAAGCAGAAAACATCTGGTTGGGATGAAGATACTGATGAAATCATTTCTCCTGTTAAACGTATTACGGAAACTGAAATGAAGAAAGAGAAAGATAAAAAGTCTGAATTGAAAGTTGAAATAATGTGGTTTGTTACAAGAGATGAGTTACCGAATGGTCAAAAAGTTTGCTTTGAACATCACGTACGTGTCAACCCTTCTTCCATCTTTCTCTTTGATTTCAGCTATCGTTAACTCGTTGATTTGTAATAGCCTGAGTTATTTATAACTGAAGAAACTGAACGACTTCCAATTTCATCTCTTGATTCAATAATCAACATCGTATCCCCGGAAATGTTCCAAAACATGTATGGATACGCAAAAGCTCCTAAGCGCGACGACAACGCTGGAATGCAACATTCTAATGATCCAGTCTTTCAGTGTCATTATGCTATTAAACGACGAAAAACTGAGAATAATAAAGATAAAATTATAGCTGCTTCATTTGGATTTTCACGATTTGATAGAAAAGCAGACATCAAACGATGGAGAGAGTATTTACATCAAGTAATAATTGAAGAACAGAAATTGCAGCTGGGAATTGATCAAGTCGACGATGAAGACGAGGAAAGTCAAAGCGAGCAAGAGATGGAGGGAAATTTGGAATCTCAGCCGGCTGTTACAACACCTATGAAACGAGGACGAGGACGACCTCGAAAATCCGAAAGCATGCAAGCAGTTAATATGACGTCTCTGCAATTTGCACCTGAACCAAATACAGCTAAGATTGAGACTCCACCGAAGCAGACTCCAAAACGAGCGTCCAAAAATTCCGCGAAAAGAGGACGCGGTCGTCCACGAAAGGAAGACTCAGGTACACCACTTCCAAAAAAGGGACCTGGCAGACCCCGAAAAATTGATGCGTCACCGTCTCCTTTGAAAAATCAGAGTGAGGTTAAAAAAGGCCGTGGAAGACCTAAAAAGGAATCTGAAGGTGAAGTTAGTCCTGAGAAGAAAGGACCTGGTCGACCTAGAAAGACTCAAGAGAGTACGGCGAATGAAGTGACTACTCCTAGAAAGAGGAAAAATACAGGTATACTGGTTACTCCTAAGAAGAAGGAAAGATGCGGAGAGAATCCAGTTAGCGGAGAATTTAAAACTCCTACCAAAAAGTATATCTAGTTGTTGGATTGGTTTCTGATTTATATGCTAATTGTTTGGTAGATCGATGTCTTCCTTTACACCGCTTCCTAGACGGATATTTGATACACCTACTCAATCAAGTCCAATTACACCACACGTTGTCGCTCGATCACGACTTCATGCCGCAGCAGCACCTGAAGCACTTCCCTGTCGCGAGGTTGAATTTGAAGATATTCACATTGCGCTTGAATCTGCATTAGTTGAAGAAACTGGAACTTGTGTATATGTTAGTGGAACACCAGGAACGGGAAAGACGGCAACAGTTCGCTCAGTTGTTCGATTTTTAAAAAATCATTTTGATTTTAAATTTGTGGAAATCAATGGAATGAAAATTACTCAACCTACGCATGCATATGAAATGCTTTGGGAAGCTATATCTGGAACAACAGCAACAGCCAATCATGCACTAAATTTCCTTAACGAGGAATTTGATAATGAATCTTCAGAATTAATAACAAAACCAATTATTGTGCTAATGGATGAACTTGATCAGTTAGTTACGAAAACACAAGATGTCATGTATAATTTTTTCAACTGGCCGGGTCTTGCGAACTCGAAATTAATCGTGATTGCAATCGCGAATATAATGGACCTCCCGGAACGAATACTATCAAACAAAATCTCAAGTAGAGTTGGTTTGACAAGAATTCAATTCCCAGGTTATACTCATCAGCAATTACAGATTATTGTGGAAGCGAGATTAAAAGGAGTGCAAGGAAACATAGTAGCGCCAGAAGCTATTGAATTTGCTAGTAGAAAAGTCGCTAGTGTTACAGGTGACGCTAGACGTGCGCTTGATATTTGCAGGCGAGCAGTTGAATTAGTAGAGCAGGAACCTTGTTCATCAATAACTCCATCTCCTAGCAAAGATCCTTTTACCACGTCATTAAACCTTCACCAATCCGGTCGTCGGGTTACTATTCAGCATATCCGAAGAGCAATCAACGAATCTATATCTTCTCCTATCTTCCAATATTTACCATCCCTCTCGCTTACTTGTAAGATGATTTTAGTCGCGCTTATTCAACGTGCGAAAATAAGCGGTGTTGCGGAAAACTCAGTGGATTCGGTTCTTGAAGTAATGAGTCTTAAACTTCGGAATTTTGGAGGCCTAGCTGCTTATGAAAATCTTTTATTCGGACCTACTGATGCATTTAATTACATGAATGCTCAAACTGGAATTAACGACGAGGAAAATAAACGGTATTCAAAAAAATTCACACCAGGTGAAATTATGCTTGGTACTACTATCAGAATAAGTGATGGAGTAGTATCGAGAGTCCGAGGATTCGAACGAGGAATTGCCGAATTAGTTGAATCTGGAATTATATTTCAACAAACGGGGAAAGGTGAGCGACAAAGTAAGATTAGACTGAACATCTCGGAATCAGATGTTAGATCTTGTTTGAAAGATGATGTTGATGTTGGCAGCTTTTTGCAAAGCTAAATTAACTCTATATATATATATATATATATATATATAAAACTACTTGTTATAAAAAATATAAAAAATATACCTTTGTCCATGTATTGTTTACAACAACGAAATACCCCATGGGTTTAGGGGTTAATATATACTGATCTTCGCTTAATGCTTCTTCAATTATAAACTGTAGCTTTCAACATCATAGCCTCAATCAGACATTCCAATAATTCAGTCCTTTTTATTTAAAACAGCGTATATAGCAAAACCATGTAGTTATGAAAATGGTACTATTTTTTTATAATTTATCTACACCTATATAGTAATATATTTCTTCGCTTAAACAGGCCCGTAACAACCAAGCCGCATTTATGGCGGCTTAAGTGTGGTTTATAAACGTGTTTGCAGTATCACTATTTGTGGAATTTAACTACACTGTTGCTGCAAAGCCAGATGGACAGACGAATAATTAGTAATTGTAATTCAATACATACAAGTCAAATAATCACTAAAGCTAGAAAATTGCGAGAAAGCGTAATAAATGCTCCGCTTCGTGAGCTAGGATGGCATTACTATTCTGTAGTCAAAATAGTGAAGAATAACAGGTAGTTTAGTTTTCACAAATAAGTAGGTTGACTTGCTTAAACATGCTAGAATTAGTTTACTTTTATCAATGTCTGCTATTCTAACTAGCCTGTTGACTGATTCACAGTAGCAGTCGTATGGAATATTGCAAGTACAGCCTTATTGTTGAGTTCCTATAAGTTGTTTGTTAAGATTACGAGAAGTGTACTAATCCTATGGAAAATCAAGCAGTGCATTGGACAATATTATAAAGCGTGCAAAGATATAAATCTATTCATATAACGTAAGACTGGGATACATTCCGATTCTCTGCCCAGTCCCTTAAACGCTAAACTTTTTTTTTGTAAACACATAAAGTATAGCTTTTACTTGGTTTATTGGGGGAGTATTTAAGAATCCATTGCAAAACTTTCAATGGCGATCTAATCGCTGAAAATTACAGCTCATTGAGATCGTACAAGTTTTAGAGAGAAAATATGCCAAATACGCTTGTTCTTTTCATTGTATCAGTTAATTAGTGCTTTAATTATAGGTTTTCAATCATTTTTTATGACCATGTAGTTATTCATTGTGTTATTTCATTCCTAAAGGGCTCTTGAAGACGGGTGCCGTGCGAAAATATCTGTTGATGATCAGATGTTGAAAGAGTAGTCTTCAAGCTGAAGTAGAAAAATGGCGTAAATTGCTTTACATCTATACGACAACAATAAAAAACTTTAAATTTATTTCGAAATAGTAATATACACGTGGAAAGAATATATTTATGTAAATGCAGGATCTTAAATTAATACACTAACCTGTCTTCTCAATATCAACATTTAGGGCGTTTAAGTAGGCTGCCGCACGCACAAACTCTCCTTGCTCAAGCTTGTCTCTCAAGCCTTCTTAGCAGCCAACTGTTACACAGGACTTGTCCGTTCCTCGCATTCGTTTTCTTTAATTGTTGGTATTTTACAGGCGGAGAGTATTTATTTGCTTAGTTATCTGGTGATTTTGTCAAGAGATCTGTGAATTGGGATTCTACTCCGGGTAGAAGTTTATAGCGAGCAGGCGGCAAAGAACATGCTTGCGCTCAACGTTCAGGACGGAGACGACACTGCTCCTGCTCCCGCTTTCCGTGCTTCAGAGATCTCGTTGGATGTAGTGGCATCTAAACACCATAATGACTCTGTAAGTGGCTCGGTTGCTGGCGCTTCTCAGACGGAAGAGATCGCCTCGGTTGAGCATGCCTCTCAACCGCTAACTCTTGCCGCTGCGACTGCCCAAACTAGCCCAGCGCCCGCAACCATTTCGACGTCGCCAAATAGTGCTAAATCAATGCCGACGTCTGCTTCCGCGACAACATCATCATCTACAACCACCTCGGCAATGGCGACGCAAACACTATCACCATCGGCAACGACTGCTACACCGACGCGCGCTGCAGCCAATACAAGCGTAGGTGGATATCAATGGGGTACGTTTATCAAGCGCGCTGTCAACACAGTTGAACAATCTTTGGACAAAGTACTTGATCCTGCTCTGCAAGAAGTGACACGCGGTGGCAACGCTTCTCCTCAACCTTCGGTCGCTACGCAGAGTACTATTACACCTGCGCCAGCTAGCTCTGCGGCGGCTACAGGTCGAATATCGATGCAACAGCGACTTGCTTTGGCGATGCAAGCGCAAAAGGCCTCGGCGAATAACTCGAAACAGTCAACGGATCCGATTAGCGCTGGAGGATTGGCTGATTTGGATGAAGCTGAGCGGCAGTCAAATACTCAAAGCATACAAAATGAAGCAGATATTTTGAGTAGTAGTGCTTCTCATGAAAAAAATGAAGAAATTGATAACGCAGTTACAGTCCCTGAGATTGTGCTTGAGCAAAGTGCAACTGTCGATCCATCTACTAGTGAAATTACCAATGAACGCAAATCAACTGATTCGACGCCATCAGCAACTGATTCAATGCTTCGATTAGAATTGACTCAAAAGCAAGAAGATTTGCATACTTCACTTGGTCGAATTAGCATCCTTGAAGAAAAGGTGAAGTATCTGTCAAATCAATTACTTGATTATACGCAAAAGGGACGGTCGCAAGGAACTCTCGATAAACGGATTTCAGAAAAAGATGAAAAAATTGCGTTACTTCTTCAAGAAGGCGAACAATTATCTAAGAATGAATTAAAACATATGGCACTTATCAAGAAACTGCGACTATCGGAACGAGATTCTGAGAGATCAGTAATTGAAGCTCAAAAGAAGCAAGAGAGAGCAGAAAGAGAAGCTGCAGAGTATCGAGAAAAATTGAGGAAAGCTAATGAAATCGACCGGAAACAATCTGAACGAATTAAAATCCTTGCAAAGTCAGATTCTGAAGTCGAGATTATCAGACGAGAAAGAGATTCTTTAAAACTGGCAATCACAAAATTGAGAGAAGAGTTGGCAAAAGCTAATTTACTTGCTGAAGATGCAATTTCTGAAATTCAATCGGATGCTCTGGAAAAAGAAAAACTCAAATCTAATTCTTTGCAAAGAGAATTAGAGGTATTGAAAGCTGAACAAGCGTTGGAACTAGAAAGATTTTCTCATGAGAAATTTAATCTGCAATCGAGATTGGATCGAGAAGCGGAACGCGCAAAGACCAGTGAACATGAACTTCGAGAAGAAATTTCGGTAAGTTGCTTTTGTTGTATTTTATTTTTATTTTTGGTGATGTAGGTGCTAACGGTATGTAGCTTCTTGAACATAAGCTTGAAATGGAAAGAATTCATTCAGAGGAGCTTTCAGTCAGTACATCTGATGATTCACATGCGAAGATGGCACGACAGGTTGATACACTTCAATCGCAATATGCTATTGCAACTGAGAATTGGCAAGGTATTGAAGCTTCATTATTATCACGAATTTCTAATATAGAAAACGAACGAGATGAATTGCTTAAGCGAGAATCTGGACTAAAGAAAAAGATTCAAGAGGAAAATTTGAAATCTAGACAGCTTCAAGAAGATTTTGAACAAATTCAATCTCATGTTGGTGATTTAGAAGCAGAGTTGAGATTGCAAGTTGATTTAGTTAAATCATTACGATCTCGAATTGAAGAAGAAACTGAAAGATCTGCAAAAGTTATCAAAGAACTTGAACAAGACAAATCTGATCTTGAGCAAAGACTCTTAGAAGAAGAAAAATTAAGAAGAGAAGAAGCTGCTCTTTTTGCGACTCGCTCACCACCTCTTATGTCACCTACGTTTTCAAAGAGAAACGGATCTGGAGAATTCTTACCATTGGGAATTTTCGCAAATGGAAGTGCTAGAACGTTACCTTTATCGAGAGAGTCGTCTTTTTGTGATATAAATGGAGGATCAGTCAACGGAAGTGTGCCATCAATGATTTCACATCGTCGAATTTCAAGAAACGTCTCGTCATCGTCGAATATGGGATCATTTGCTTCGTCACCTATTGCAGCTGGTTCACCTTCTATTTCCGGAAATCCAGCATTTTCATCGTTTTCTGAGGCGATTGCAGAAATCCCTCAACAGATAAATTTACACAATTCAATTCTGAATGGACATGGTGAAAGTAATAACAATTCTGCATCGGGTAGTGCACTGGGATTAGATGATAATTCTACTGCATCTACAGCGATTGGAAAATCCTCTTCAGAGAGAATGAGCGTTGTTATTAGAAGACTATCATCAGAGCTCGCATCCGCAAAAGAAGAACTTGCGATTCTTGTGCGTGATCGAGATCAAGCCCGTGACGAAACAATAGAGCTTTTACGAGAAATTAAAGAGAAACGAAATCTTGAATCAGAATGTGCCGAACTGCGAAAACAGTTAGACCAGCTAAAGGAACGTGAACAAACTACGCTTGAAATGTTGGGAGAGAAAACTGAAAGAGTAAATGAACTTCAAGATGATGTTCAAGATTTGAAAGTGATGTATCGACAACAAATCCAAGAACTCATTGAAAGAATTAATGAAAAGTGATGAACTGAATGCGTTTGTGCGCGGCGTGTTGAATGTTTGTTGATTAAGGTGATTTGATTGCATTTTTTACGGCTGATGGAAGTTTTTGCTATTTTAATGTCTTTTGTTTTTGTATTGTCGGATAATTTAATGATTGCGAGTAGTACTTAATAGCACATTTTGTTGTTCTGTTATATCGTGTTCCAATCGTATAAAAACCTGACCATAAACATATTTAACCCCAACCCAATCTACCCACCCCCTGAAAAAAAAAATTAAGTGGGAGGAAAGAAAAGAAAAAAAAATATTCCCAATCGAATTCCAAACTGTGATTTTTCTCTTCCTTTGTTTGTTTTTATTAGAATAAAGAAGAATAGATATAAAATAGACGCGATGACGGAAGTTATGATGTTTGATACGCAGGCGCAAGAAGGCGAAACTACTGATTTGAAGAATTTCATTGCATCAGTTGATGCGCCTATTTCGCTGAAATATATTGAAGCTGGACGGATAGCGCAGTCTGTTTTGAATTTATTAATTACTCAAATAAATGAGCAGAAATTGAGTAATGTTTATGATATTTGTAATATTGGAGATATGTTGATTGAACAAGAGAGTAATAAGATTTTCAAAAATGTGGAGGAAAAAGGTGTTGCAAATCCTACTTGTGTTGATGTGAATAACTGTATTTGGGGATATTCGCCTGCCGAGAGAGAAAACGCTTATGTTTTAGTTAATGGAGATGTTGCAAAGATGTGAGCCTTTTCATGTTTTTTTTTGCTTAATCCAGGTGGTAGTGCTAATAGTTATACAGCTCGCTTGGTGTTCATATCGATGGGTATGCTGCTTTGGCTACACATACAATGGTTGTTCTCCCTACTGTTCCAGTACTTGAGCAAACTGCGCCTACGACAGGAGCATTAGCGGATGTTATTTGTGCTACTCATTTTGCTACTGAGGCTATTGTTACTCTTCTCGGTACAGTTTTGCAACGGGCGACTACTCCTTCTGGATACTTTGGTGACCGTCCTGTGAATGGACTTCGAATCAAAGAAATTGTTGAAACTGTTGCAAAGACTTTTAAAGTGAAAATACTCCCTGGATCACAAGTTCGTCGCATTAAACGCTTTCTCGTCGGCCAGGATACTGTTCATGAAGTCGATGTCAAGGGATATTCTTGGGGTGCTTTGAGTATTGAAGAAGGTACTGATGATCCTGAGGAAGGTGATTTAAAGAAATTGATTGATACAGAAGCTGCTCCTGAAGCAGGTGAAACATGGGTTATCGATCTGGCAATGTGCACTTTCTCTGGTCTTCAAGCAGATTTGAATCCTAAAAACGCTCAGCAAGTTTCTCGTCGCACAATAAAACCTCACCGAGCTTTAAAATCTAGTATCTTTGTTCGTGATTACAGCAAGACGTTGAGCATGAAACTAAAAAGTGCTCGTGGTGTTCTTACTGAGATTGATAATCGCAAGTCGGTGTTTCCTTTCCATTTGAATGCTCTCGCAACTGAAGGAGCTCCACTTGGCGTCGCTGCCCTTGTCAAAATGGGAATTTTGTCACCTACTACAGTTTTTACCGTCCAAGGAGCCCCTGGAACTCCCGTATCTTCGAGAACAAGAACAACTGTGATGCTTGCTCCTTCAGTTAGATATGTGGGAGAACTTGTTCGGTTAGTTGGAGCTGATATTAGACCGTCGTGGGTTCATAGTGATTATGAAGTTACAGATGGCGAGGTTTTGGCTCTTGTGGATGATAAAAGAGAAGGCGTGCGCATCCGAAATATCAACGCAGTACAGCTTGAGGTGCCTGTTATTGCTGCTGAAGTCGAGAGTGCGGATGCGGATGAGGCTATGGAAATTGAGTAAATACATTTATAAAAGTTTTTGTGTAAGCTTATCTCGATGATGGTTTATTGAGCGGTAATCATTTATCTAGATGAAGTTTTTTCTACGGTCACGGAAAGCTCTTTTTGCCCTTGTCTTTGTCTTTGTCTTTAGATTGTATTTGTAAAATTTGGCATTATGCGCGTGCTTGGGTTTTTTTTTTGGTTTTTTGTTTATATTTGTTTTTTCGCATTCGTATTTTAAATTGAACGATCATAAACCAATTCCAAGTCATAATCATATAGCGACATCAAATATATAAAAAAAAGGAGGATGTGATATACGTAATGGAAAAAGAATGGGTTTAATGGATTGAGAAAGTATAATAAATGTATTATTGTAATGTTAAGGAAAACTCCTTACATGATTTGAATATATGATTGCGTGTTTACTTCTTCTCAAGGTCGTTACTGCAGGATTAATTAGTATGAGTACATGAATGCAATGCAGTAAACTGAAAGGTTAACTTACAGGTGCTCCTCGATGGTATCGAGGTGATCACGCTGCTTCTTGAGAGCCTCTCGCAGGGCCTTGAGCTTCTCAGCCTCGACCTGTCGGACCTGTGGATCGGCAATGTTAGCGCATGTTTTTCTTGTTTGGTTATGGCTTCAATGGCACTTACGTAAAGATTCTCGCTGGCAGCTTCACGCTTCTATAAAGTAGAACGGTCAGTAACAGCGTCTCCTCCAGACAAAGGAATCGTAGGCACGCACTTGGAAGCTGTCGGTTGATTTCTCACCGCCAGGACGAACGGAGCCAGTTGCGCCCTCGGAGTAAGCACGGGCAAAAACGCGGGAAACAGGCGCGCGACGAGCAGCAATGCGAGCAATGGACGAAATCATTGTGATAAATGTGTAGGTAGAAAAAGGAATTCAATAGAAAAGTACGTTAACTATTGTGTGTACGAGAAATGTGGTCAAGGCCGGCGGGACACGCGGTGGTTGGCTGTGGTTCCAAGTCACGCATTACTCACCGGATCACATCCCGTGACTCTCGTTCGATTCCCGACACACTCCTTCGTGCACATGTATAATGCGCTGAAAAGTGAATAAGATTACTTTTATTAATATATCTGTTTATTATGACAACTTTGCGCGTAGTTGACGGCACATTACATGTATGCATAATTGGAGCTAAGTTTGGCAGTTAAAGCCTTAACTGCGGCACGCACGTGCTTTGCGCGGTGACAGCCCCTTCTTCGCTCACGCTCCACAGCGTCCTCCTCGCTCTCATCCCCCACAACTACTTCACTCAACACGCTTTGAGCTCTCTCACGCTTTTGTATTGCCCGTCCGTTGTTTCTTTGTGCAGGTCAGTTTGTGATGTGTTTTTGCCATTTTTGATTCGCTGCTGCTTGTGTTTTTGGTGCTGTGCGGTGGTGCAATTGTGCTGTCGTCATCTGAGCCCTGAGCCTGAGGATCCGCGGGAATTCGTCGCGGTTGCTTCTCGTGCGGAAGTGTGTGTGTTGCTGGTTGCTTGCATTGCTGCTGTGATGTGTGTTTGTTGATGTATTTCGCGGGAGTCTGTAGCATTCGCACATCACATTGGTTTTCTGTGCACTGCCTCCGGCGTCGTCAAAGGCGGCAATTACGCTCAGTTGGTGGTTGATCTCTTTAATCAAATCATGCTGTTGATCCTTGTGCTTGTCAATCCCGAGCAGAAACATTGTGTTTACCGGATATTACTGCAATTGCATTACGCTGGGAATTGCCGGTTCTATTCGGGAATCAAAGATGCTGTATATCAGCGTACACACTCGTCGACGATCCTGCGCGATATTGTCTGACATAACTATTGTATTTTCATCGTTATTTGTCCAGCGCATCAAATCAACGATACGATATTTCCAAATAACGTCAGATTGCCCCACAGCACTGAAATAAAGCAAACCCCCAGGCACTCACTGCACATGCGAATGATGATGGCAACTGGAATGTGAGATTTTATGCTAACTTTTTCCGCTTTCTAGATAGTATCATGACTTCCCGAGAAGACTCTGTGTATTTGGCGAAGCTCGCTGAGCAAGCTGAGAGATATGAAGAGATGGTTGAGAACATGAAGCAGGTTGCTTCCGCTGATGAAGAACTGAGCGTCGAAGAGCGAAACCTGTTGTCTGTTGCTTACAAGAACGTTATCGGCGCCCGACGGGCATCTTGGAGAATCGTCTCCTCGATTGAACAGAAGGAGGAAAGCAAGGGTAACGAGATTCAGGTCAAGTTGATTAAGGAATACCGTGAAGATATCGAAAAGGAACTTGCCAAGATCTGCGAGGATATCCTCGAGGTTCTTGACCAGCACCTTATCCCTTCCGCAAAGACCGGAGAATCGAAGGTTTTCTACTACAAGATGTAAGTTTTTTCCTGCTTTGGCTGGTGGGGTAGTCCGGTTCAGCGCTAATAGGACGTAATCTATAGGAAGGGTGACTACCACCGCTACTTGGCCGAGTTCGCTGTTGGTGACAAGCGAAAGGAAGCTGCGGATCAGTCTCTTGAAGCCTACAAGGCTGCTTCTGACGTTGCCGTCACTGATCTTCCTCCTACTCACCCCATCCGTCTTGGTCTTGCTCTCAATTTCTCTGTGTTTTACTACGAGATTTTAAATTCACCGGACCGCGCATGCCACCTTGCCAAGCAGGCGTTCGACGATGCCATTGCTGAACTCGACACCCTGAGCGAGGAGAGCTACAAGGACTCGACGCTTATAATGCAACTTTTGAGAGATAACTTGACTTTGTGGACTTCGGATATGTCCGAGGCAGCTCCTGCTGAGCCCGAGACCGAGGCCACTGCGCCGGCCGAAGAGCCTGCTCAGGAGTAAGTATATTCGAACGCATATAGTTTAATTATCCCAGCTTTACTTCCTTTTTGCTTTGTTTGATTATATTCTTATATCGTCGTTTATTTTTTATGCCTTACTATATGTTTTCGTCGTGCGTGTTTTCTTTTTTGTTAAATGTGTTTTGTGTGCGGAAATGTGTGTACGAATGAATCTCCCTCCACAATGTATTTTGAATGATATGAGTATGGAAGATTTGAAACAGATGAATGTAAAAAAAAAAGGGGGGGGGATAGTGAGAAGGATGAGAAAGATAAGTATTAGCAAGGCATAGCAGGAAGTAAAGAGAGGTTTACGATACTACTCTTTTGTTTTTCTTATAATATCCCTTTTCTTTTTTTTTTTCTTTTTCAGTCGTTTGTGTGTCTTTTCTTTGAGTACTTCTTTTATTACTATTACTATTACTATTATTTTTATTATCTATCGTAATTGTTATTATATCTATCTATTTATTTGTCTATTTATTTATACACACATGAAGTAGCGAAATAATTTTAAAATAAAACAAGAATAATATGTACTTTACGCTGTATATGGTGGTTAAGATTTGATAAGTTCATTGTCGTGTCGTTGTGAGTATAGTTATAAGAGAAGAGAATGATGCGTCTAATTCTCTTTTGCCCGTATTACGAGAATGAAACCGCCGATGTTGAAATTGCGTTAAATACGATTGGGCGGGCGGTGCGCTTTGCGTTTAAGGATTTTGTAGAAAGTGGGGTTTGTAGCAATTGATAAGGTATGAGTAAGCAGGATGGAAATTAGTTTTGTCAGTTGTGAAAGAGAGGGTTAAATTGTATTTTTTGGGTCAATTTGAATGAAATAGTGGATAAGGGAGATTTCTGAATTGGATTAAAATGGTTTTACTGTCTAATAGAGTGTAAGTGTTTACGGACAGTGCAATGCAATGCAGTACAGTACAGTACAGTACAATGTAATCAGAACAAGTTACTAAATGAAAATATCACAGAACACTTAAAATTCCATTCGACAATTACAAGCACGCGATATACGCTTACAAAGTCCTTTCGCCGGATCCAATTCTTAAGCCCGAGCAATTTTATTTAAAGATGAGTGTTACGGATGATTTTGAGTTAGTAGCTGAATTCGCAGGAATTTCAGATCGTGTGTTGAGAGTTGGAATTACTGGATTTTTCGAGAGTTTGAATGTTATTGTTGAATGCTTTAATGCGTTTGATGGCGGTGTTGTTGAGAATTTAGTGGATGGGAAATCAATTGTTTTCGAATGAGTTCAGTGAACATGTATATATATATATATATATATATATGTATCAGGTCAATTGACTATATCGGTTTGGGTGTTGTTTTTGATAATGGCTGTTATATGCATATTTATACAGTATTAAGGCGTTAAATAATCTCTCTGGTTAATCTATTGTTGTAAATGGAGTTCTTTATATGGGAATTAAAATTGTTTTTATTATGTGCATATAGAGTAAAATAATATGGTTTTTTAAAAAATTCATAGCATTCATTTATGCGCTGCTAAAAGATATTCTAACAATTGTCATGCTGATATCAGTTAAATTTTTTTAATCAAACATTTTACTTATTCTGACAACTACGATTATAAAAATCTTCATTCGTTATTAAAAAAATTTTTGAAAATTCATTTCTCTTCCAATTAAAAGATAGGTAACGCATATTTGGAATTTATGTCACTTCATTAAGCGTTAATTTCCATTCTAAAATTACTTAACTCACAGACGAGTTAATCCTGTGAACCATTTCAAAGTGGTAAAAAACGCACGAAACCCATCTCTCTGCCCGCCCGTCCAAATCTGTATTAGAAAGGAAAAAAGTCATAGGCCCTCCGATATCAAAAACCGGCGGCGGCCGGGTTCAGCTTGTTATTTCCAAAAAGGGGAAAAGTGACAATCATGGCACTCGCGTGCTAACTCCGTAAATTTAATTACCTTTTTTTATCATACAATTTTGAATTGCGGGGGTTTCCATACGACTTTTGTGTTTTAATCATTGCATTTGTAATTTTACACATCTTATGAGATATTTAGTAAAATAAAATATTTAGTAAAATAAAATCAATATGAAAAGGCAGCAATTGAAAGAAAAAGACATTTTCAGCGTAAAAAAATAAAAAAAAAAAGTAAATAGAAAAATGAATAAATGAATGAATAAAAAAAAAATAATCAAGAAATCGTAGAACCTTTCCATTACAAGCAAAAACAGTCTAAAAGCAGGTAACAATTTTCTCACAAATAAAAACCAGAATTATAAAAATAAGAGAAAAAAATATGTATAAATAATATCCGTAAAATTGCTTTAACCAGAGCGAAACCATCGCTGTAATAAAATATATATATATATATATATACATATATACATATATATGTATAAAAAAAAATTTTGTATCATAATAAAAGAGTACATTAAGATAATAGATAAAATAATAAAAAAGAAAATAAACAATATAGCTCATGCAAAAACACATAGACCAAAAATATGAACTATACGAGAAGAAAAGAAGATGAAAATAAAAAAGACGAATACGCCCGGCCGAATAATACATTCATAAATACATACATACACATTACTAACGAAAAGTAAATTGTGAGTTCCATAGTTCAGATGCGCAAATGAGATAAAACTAATTGAATAGAACAATCAGAATAAGAATATAAAAAAGAAAGAGAATGGAAAAATAGAAATTGGCGTACGGAGAGAGGTAAAACTTCTGAGTCTCAATTCTGAAATCTTTCATCTCCTTAATAATTAAAAAAAAAATATGTTTTGTACATATTAAATCTCTAATCAGTTTAAAGAGTATGCAATTTTGAAAAGCAGAAGAAATGAAATAGGAAGATGGGCACGTTGATTTCCCCATATGACAATAAAGAAGATCACAGTCTCTAGTTTCTAGAGAAAACAAAAAAAAAAAAAAAAAAATTGGTCTATAAGCAATTGCGTTAAATATTTCATCATTTTTTATTATTATTATCATTATTATCGATTACGCAGTGATAGGAATATCAATGGCACCAATAGTCGAAGAGGATACAACAGGAGGCGAAGTAGGTACTATATCTTCGACTGAAATAGTTGAAGCATCAGTCAATGAAGCAGGGGTTGAACCTAGTGAAGAAGGTAACTCAGAACTTGGTGTGCTGGCTGTTGTATTTGTATTTTGAGGACATTCACGACTGATATGTCCTTGATCTCCGCATCTATAACAGGTCTTTCCTGCCGTGCTTAATGGACCGCCGTTAGGTGCAGTGCAATCGCGAGATATATGTCCGAGTTTACCGCAGGCATAGCATTTCATGGCTTGAGCCTGGCAATCACGAGCGTAATGATTGGGTCCTGCATAGAGCAGTCAGTAAAGCAATTCTAATGCACAAGGAGGTTTGAAAAAAGTGTGAGAATTAATAATTAACTAACCTCCACACTTGTAGCAGGTGGCAGCCCGACCTGGAATATATCCGATCCGGGGGACGAGCCCGGTTCTCATTGGGATTCCTCTGAAAGCCGCAGCCTGAGCAGCAGCAGCGGCGGAGTTCTGCATAAGATAAGCAGCAGCAAAGTTGGAAGCAGCGGCAGCGGCAGGAGTAGTTCCCTGAGCAGCAACAGCAGCGAGACTGATGCAATTACGAGCAACATGACCTGGCTGTCCACAGGAATAGCAACGGCCGTTTATGAGGGTACCAGTCATTCTCAGAGTAGGACAGTCTGCTTGGACATGACCAAGACCTTGACAGTGATAACATTGTTTGGCTAAAATAGTTTAGTAACAGAATTTCAACCTGTAATGGAAATCTCACTCACTCTCAGTTGTGCGCGGATGAGGGCAAGCATTAGATTCGTGACCTGCATTACTGTCAGTTTTTCTGTTATCCCACTTAAAACAGGTAGCAACTTCGAAAAGCACGTACCAGGAAGTTTGCAATTATAGCACAATCGCTCAGGCGAGCTGCAGACTTCAGCGAAATGGCCGATATTACCGCATCTGTTAAAGAGAAAAGGTCAATTTAACTGATAAGGATAGCCAGCGATAGAGAGAGAAAAGCTTGAGCTGCGACAACAAGGACGTATAACAGACATGCACACATGCGGACATGACTTGCGCAGTTGCAATAGTAATATTTGATATATCGTCGCCTTGTGGGAAAATTGCATTGCCTTAAGTAGATAGTTGGTCTCGTGCAAACATTGCGATGGGACCATGCATGCCAGCAAAAATTCCAGTTATGAGCGCCACGTAATCTTTCTTCTATCGCAGGTGTCGAATGAGCTGGAGACATACTTGTAGCATGCTCTCCGGGATAAGGAAGACATTGTGTATGGTGGAGGAAGAGTGCCGGGACTGTAGGCGGACGATTGAGTGGTAAGGAGGTCCGTGAAGAAGTAGGGGACGAATAGCGAGCGCGCTCTGACTGCTCGCGGAGGCGACGGCGGCGGTGCGACGACGAAGGAGGTTGGGAGGTTGGAAGCAGGAAGAGTAGTTGAGGAAAGAAGATAGCGAGCAGAAGAGGGAAATAAAACAAAGAGAAGCGTCGAGCGCGCAAAAGGTCGAGCACTCGGCGGACAAGCCGACAGAGCAGAGTCGACGCGACCCGAACCAGATTCTGCTGGCGGTTTGGAAGTGTGCCCGGCGTTGGCCTGAGCTCGTTCGCCGCTGGCGTTCCTTTCTTTGGCTCCGAGTGCAGCGCGATAGAGCCCTCTGTTATCTGCTGCTGTTGCTGCTGCTGTTGCTACTGCTGTTTCTACTGCTGCTGCTGCTGCTGCTGCCCACACTGCATCGCATAGTGTAATTGGGCATTCGTTACTGCTCTGCTGTCTTCAATCGTCCTCACACCTCGGCACCTCCGTAAACTCGCGTCAGTATTAGGCAAGCCGACAACATCTCGCGCGGCTCTGTCGCTATCGCCGCGATCACCTTCATCGCCCTAACCCTTTACGTTAGCGATAACGATAACACACTTTGATCTCAATTAGCAATACAAAATACTCGTCGCTCACTGAACCAGATTGTGCTCGGCTGTTGTCTTTCTCTGGGAAGAGGTGCAATTTGTTTTTGATTTATTCCACGTGCTGTGGAGCAGGAGTTTATCCTATGGTTCAGCATTGCCATATTGCATGACTAGCTAGACCATTTACTCCATGTCTGCATCTGCAGTGTTAATCCCCATTGGCATGCGATAGACCATCGCTGTCGCCGTCACTCGCCGCTCTTGTTTAGTATTTATGCTCGTAGCTACGCAGTGCGCAGTCAGCAGGTTATCACTGATGATACATGCACTGCTGCACACACATCTTCAATTTCATAGCTGATTCGCGTGCTGGATATCGCGATCTTCACCGTCCAAGAAGAGCCGCCGGCGGTTGAATTTCTCCAATGGGCTTCAGTGCTCCGCGTGGCTGCTCTGTTGTCGCTGGCCCCTGGTTCTACTCCGGGTCTATCGATGCAAGTTATCTCCTCTTAAATCCAAGCATAGTCTTCCTGGTCTGTGTTTCAGTACTCCGTCGCTATTACCTTCATACAAGCTCTGCTATCCACAAAAAGCACTTCAGATTCCCAGAGTAGACTATACAAAAAAAAATACAGCTGGATCAAGAACCATTAGTAATCAGAATTTGAAAGTAGAACCGGCACCGCTTTCTTGGTTGGTGGGTGATAGCCGGTGGTGGTCACTGCTTCGAACCCACCCGTGCCCGCGAAAAAAAATGTGAGAACTTGAACTTTTTTCTTTCAGTGCAGTCTTGCTGACTAGTGATGCTTTTGAAAGCTTCTTGTCAATTAACCACTGACCCGGGTTTACGTCCTTTGTGTCCTAAATTATGCAAATATTCTACACTGTATATATAAGTGACGTTGGCTCATATGGATTCAGATATTAAGATATACGGTTAAATACTGTAGCATGCGCACTTTCTGTAACTGTCCCAGTAAGTGATAGGCTCTCTACACGGCAATCCAAATAAACCGCTTCAAACCGACTCTCTCATCTCGCTCGCTCGCTCTTAACTTGTCTTTACTCTTTCATCGTTCAAAAATCAGCCCACTACCTTTGTTAGCCCTTTTTTCTTTTCTTTGCGGGAGCTTTGACTAGATTAGGCGCTTCACTTTTACTCTGTATCCCCCTTTTTATTGGTTTGGGCGCTTTGAGTTATTGACGACCTCTATTCGCTGTTTGCTTATCGATAAGATAAAACCTTTGCACGAAATGCCATCTTGCAACGTACACAGTATATCATCAATGCTCTGCATAAGCCGCGCACAATTACAATTTAACGCTAGAAATGGTGTTTAACAGCGCACATACTCACACTCACACTCACACGCACCATACCTTTTCCAATGAATTGTGCGAATTTGTGATGGAGTAATTACAAAGTACACATATTATTATCGTACAGCAATGCTACCGTTGATATTTAAAATCTGTGATGATTGTATTATTTTTATTACATTATAGTAAATAAGTAGATGGAGTGTCGAATATGTAATCAAGAACTATTTCAGTCATTTTAAACCCAGATGTTTGTTTATAACAAAGAACCGCTTTTGATTGATATTATTGGAATGGTTGGTTGGCAATCCTGATAGAATCGCATTAGCAAGGAGTTCCGTACGATAATTTGTTTAAATTGTGTTGAATTTTAAAATATCAACGACAGTCGGCACTTTAGAACTATATACCAGCAAAAATACAATCAGGTAAAGCAGTTTCTCATGCAAGCAGTTCAACTTTATAACAGCAAAAATCAGATCTCAATAACTTACCTCTTGCAATTCTTTAGCTATACTTACTTTTCATAAAATGCGCGATACTTAACGCGTCATACTGATACACTGTTTTTCTATTTAAGAGGTAATTGAATCATGTGACTGACGCGCTATCGCTAATATATAATCCCACACGACGAATGTCGTTGCAAGTCATTCGCAGAAGGAAAATCAAGAAAGCGTCAACAGTAAAATATAAATGCAAATTCAAGAGTTGTTTTATTTTTGGTATTTAGTATAAGAAATAAATATTCTATTTGCTGTTTCCTGTAGAAACTATGTACAAAAAAGTACTACGTCTGGAATTTGATTAGATGTAATTCATCATTACACGAAATTCGGAAGACTATACCCGAGTCGAGACCGACGCGCGTTGCGTCTAAACGCTCATGAGACACAATTTACTTACCCTTGTGCGTATCACGAAGTCGCACACACACTTCCTCCTTGAAATGCTCACAAATCATTTTTTTCCTGCGTTGATTCGTTGTCCATCAGGGATTGGTAATCTATCTCAAAGATATCAGTGAACACCTAATATCAGATACTGCAGCCTCTTTCTTTTTTTTTTTTTTGCAAGCTACGTTCTCTTGCTGACTGTTACATTATCATGGATAGGACACAACCGTGGCGCGCGATTTGTAGCTTAGTCATAGGGTTTTATTGATGAGTTTAGTCTAAACTTTTACCATGAAATACTAGGGCTTTAGCTACAAGGGTTTATAATAAAACCCTATGATTATGATGCCAGTAAATACGCCACATCAACGAGCGCAGAATGCTAACTTTCTAAAACCTTTCTTTTTCAGTTGTAGAGTAGTCTTCAATTTATTAAGATACGGTGTATAGGATAACTAACGATGTACACGGACCAAAACTTGATAATAGGGTTTATCTTAGCAATATACATGTAAACGTTAATCATAGGGTTTAAAAATTTAGGGTTTTAGCTTTCGAGGATTGGCCACCCCAGAGATGTCGCTAAGCACCAAAGATCCAAGAACATGAAAGATCTTATTTTGTTTTAGCCACCCTTCCCGCATTGCAGGGCAATAATAATTTCCGAGTTAAGGTGCAAGGTATTGGCAGGAACGATACGCGATAGTAGAATTCAATCATAGGGTTAATTGTCGAGATTCTTATAGGGTTTTTAAGTAATTAGATGTCTCATATTCAAGCTATTCTAATCCCAAAATTACCTCCTTTAAGCACTTATATGATGTGTATTGTAATCATCTCATAGAAGCGCTTCAATAAACTAATGTGGATATTTACAGTTAAATATTGGTGAATTGAATTCACTATATCAAAGCAGTTTTTGAAAATCAACTCTTGACAATTGTATTTAGCAAATGTCGCTGATTTCAAGCTTTATATATATATTGTGTGTTTACTTTGTATGGTGGGACTCTCTTCTCCGCTTGTCTGCGTGGCTTATTCGTAAAAAGAAAATTTTTTAAAAGATATTAAATAAGCAATGCTCAACAATTAAAGCAGCATTTTAGTATAATATATATATTTTTGATAACATGTATATATATGCATATATATTTACAAAGACTAGTCGCTGTATTCGTCACTATCTCCGTCATCACTGTCATTGTCATCACTAGAATCATACTCTTCGCCTCCATCTTCCATATCCTCATCCTCATCATCATCATCATCATCCTCATCCCCGCTTTCATTCTCTAGTTTCTTTAAACTTTCAAAAGGATCAAAGATAGTTTCATATCCAACTTTTAATAATTCGCCAGCTAATCCTTCTGCTTTACTATGATTACAAGCGATGAAAATACTTGCTCTTGAAGGGTCGAATATAGGTATAAACCATTCATTCATAACTCTTATAAGATCATCTTTTGTGACTTGTCTTATTCCAGACAGAAACTTCTCATTAGCACCTTGGCCGAGGCCCTTTATAACCTCTTGCAAGTACTTTCTTTCAGCTGCGTCAGAAGGATTATTATCTGCTTCAGCGGCAGCTGAAACAATCATACTAATCGCTCCTTCAATAAGTAATTTTTCAAATTCAGCTTTACCACTTGCGAATTCGCTAACAATTTCTCGTCCACGTTCAAGAGCAACGATTACATCAGCAGCACGATAAACGCGGAATCCAATACGACCGGATTCAATGGCGCGGATCATACCTGCACCGTATGCAAGTCCATCTCCGCGAATACCTCGCCAGAATGGACCTTCGACGGCTTCAAGATACGAGCATGCGACTGCAATCGCGTGAACATCTGGGTGATCAAATGCAGTAGGTCCGTTAGCAAATACGGTAGCATAAGCAGATTCAGTAGATGGAACGGGCAGAATATATGCTTTGTGCCCTAAATGTGCGCCTTCAGGGGTAAGATTTTCAAGAGTGCGAGTAATTGGGACCACGTTTGATGAAGAAAGTTTCTTATCTTTTAACAGAATATTTGTGATTGAAGAAACGGGGTTTGTCAATTGAGTGACATCAGAACAAACAATAAGCCTCATGTTTTCAATAGTGAAAAGGGCGGCTGAAATTTCTTTCAACTCTGTAATAATAATCTCAGGTTTATCTTTAAGCAAAGCAGATACTTCAACAAGACGATCTTCAAAATCAAGATCATCAAGAGCACGACCAGCGGATCTGGGAGTAAAAAGTAAACGTTTTGTAGCTGATTTAATAACTGCCGTACCAGATCTCTTCATCTCAGGAAATCCCATAATCATCTTTTCAACAACAATTTGTAGTCTTGATATATCAAATTTCGGATTCCACATTAGTCTTCTTAGCCATTCAATTGCTTTTTGATAGTTTTCAGGAACAAGTTCTAAATCAAGAGTAATGAGCTCATCAAATTCTCCATCATATCCAGTACCATAGGAATTCGAAAGCGTGTCTCTTTTAATTTGAGTAACAACTTCTTCGTAAGTCAACGTAGTTCCATCTTCAAGTTCAATTGGAGTAGCATAAAAATTCGCAAGAAGAACATTTAATAAAGGAAGCTTGTCAACCGGGATAACAGAAGTTGACAAAACAAGCGATAAATTCGTAAAATTAGATTGAATATGTTCGAAATGAGCATAAATCTGAGCATCAGCTGCCCCATCAGCATCAAGAATTTTTTGAACTTCACTATCTGTACAAGTTGATTTTTCCAAAAGTGCAAGGCCAGCTTTTCCAGTACCGGTTTTAATAAATTTGACTTTAGCTGGATCAGGAGCAGGGAATTGTTCTAGTAACTCATCAGGAATTTTTTTATTATTTTCCTCTTGAGCAGCTTTGAGTTTCTTTGATAGATTTTCAAGTCCTTCGTCTCCTAGATCCTGATTAGTCTTTCGAATTCGTTCTTTGCCATCGTTACGAATTTTCTTGGCAAGTGCAGCTGACGGTTGAGCAAGAATTGAAACATGAGGAGGATCAAGTAACCACTTGCGTATAAGAGAAATCCAAACTTCAGCATCCCATTCAAGAACGGTATCATAATCATCAAGATTGCCAATCAATTGCTTAAGTGAATCAGCAGAATCATGATCACCGTACAAAAAATCCGAAATCGCAAGAGTGGCAAGCGTAGATGGATGTCTCTCAGCATAGAGCTTGAATTGTAGACGTTCACGACGGATAACGTCGCGCATACGACTGAGATCGAGTTCAGATTTGTCGACGTGCTCACGAAGGACTTCAAATACTTCCGCTTCGACTAATTCAAGCTTTGCTGTAGGGACATTACGAAGCCAGATGTCCAGTTCAGTCTCGATGAACTCCTCAGTGTAAGTATCGATTTCTGTCGCAAGCGGAATCTCAATCTCAACAAGTTTCTTTCGAAGAAGCGCAACGTCGCTGTCTGCAAGGTACTTGAGTAGAATTTGAATTGCAGTGTTTGTGAGGATATCAGTCGCAGGTGGGCCTTGGAAGGATAGTAAAACGTGTCCAGATGATTCGTCCTTGTCCGGGAAGTCGACGAGTTTGATGGTGGTCTCTTTGAGACGGGGAATAGGGGGTGAATCGAGGAAAGGCCGTGGTTTAGACGGAGAAGACGCAAGTTCAGGAAGTTGGTCGTCAAAGGTAGAAACAGTATCTAGAAGTTCAGGGATATCAACAGAACCAACAATGACTAAGCAGAGATTATCCGGTCTGTACATTGAGCTGTAGAACTCGCGTATGCGATCGTTTGTGAGGACACGAAGAGCGCCCATGAGACCACCTGTTTCCGAGGAGTAACCAGAGTTTTCCGGATAAAGAATTTTCTTTGCGTGGAGGTTAGCAATTGTGCTTGCTTCGTTTTCGACGCCTTGCATTTCGCTAAAGACGACTCCCTTTTCGTTGCCTTTGCCGTCGACATGGTAAACTTCAGTGTAGCAGGCAGCATCAGACAGCGTCGGGTGGGCAAGATGATCGAGGTAGACTGGAAGAAGAGAATTGAAGCCCTGCCAGCCAGCAGTCGAGAGAGTGTAGACAGTCGAATCAGTCGCGGTCCATGCGTTTGTACTCGAGAAAGCTCTGTTTCCTAATGTATCCAAAAGACCTTTATAAGGATGATGAGATGATCCCATGAAGATGAGATGTTCCTGCAATCAATACCACGTCAGTTGCAGTTCCAGTAACTATCAAAAGAAAAGAAAGCACAAGAAGGATACCAAAGTATGCGGACAACCCGAATCATCCTCGATTTCTGTCGCAACTGCAAAATATCCTTCAACAATAGGTCTTTCCTGCTCAATCAGAACAACTTGAAGTCCACTACGTTCCGACCGCCATTTCCAGACCCGCGAAGGACAGTAATTTGGCACAATCTCCGCCAGCAATTTCATATTTTTATACGACATTTCCACGCATAAAATAAACAGACAAACTTGCAAATATGCAGGCACAGCAAATAGTATAATATATAATGAATTTCCAAATATCTGCCGAGAGCTTTAGCCCTGTGTCGTCAGTCACGTGATTATATTCAGACCTAACCTTGACGATTGGTCGCGACTTTGAATCGACAAGAAAGACGACACTCGACAAACCCACAGGGCATAACAAAAATCAACAAACCGAACCACGCGTCGCGACGCGTCCTGGAATCTTTGCCTTTTTTTCCGCGTGTTTTTCCTCTCCCTTTTTTCTTAGAAAAACAAATCTTGCATTTGGTTATTGGCGGTGGTTTGACAAAAATGCCTCGCTGGGATGACCGCTCGATTCTCAACGACTCGCCGCCGCCGGACGCGCAGTCTGTAGGCAGCGTGATGGTGCACGATGATCAGATACAGTCTGTGGTGGGAGAACTTAAGTCGATGATGCAGAGCACTGCGATGTCGACGAATAATGTCATTGGGCGCATAGCGAGTGAGATTCAATTCCTGGCCGAACTGGTCCGGTCGGAGCGTGGCGAATATCTCGAGGCGACTAATTCCGTGAACGAGAAAGTGGACGATTTGCTCGGGCAGGTTGGAGTTCTTCGAGAGGAAGTTAAGACACTGAAGAGGGATATCGCGCAGGATTCGGAATTGTTTAAAAGACAGCATATTGTGGATTTGCAAGTCATCGCAAACTCGGTCTCGCAACGGATTGGCGGACGAACAGTCGCAGACATTGAACGCGACGTTGACCTTATTAATACAGCGGCAAAGAGAGTACATGAGAATATATCACAGATTAGAGATGGGCCTTTGCAAATATCGCAGATTCCTGTTCCTCAAATGCCACAGATGTCGCAGCAGCAGCAGCAGCAGCAACAACAACAACAACAACAACAACAACAGCAGCAGAGGCAGGTGCCTCCATCTCCTCAACTCGCTGCTCCGGCTTTGCAACCTCCTCTTCAACCTCTGCATAATCTGGCTCCGTTGTCTCAAATTGGACAGCGTGTGCCGCCGATACCAAGTCAACAGCCTAATCCTCAACTTCAGCTTCAGCAGTTGCAACTTCAGCAGCAGCAAATTCAGCAGCAGCAGCAACAGCAACAGCAACAGCAGCAACAGCAACAGCAGCAACAGCAACAGCAGCAACAGCAGCAACAGCAACAGCAACAGCAACAGCAGCAACAGCAGCAACAGCAACAGCAGCAGCAACAACAGCAACAGCAGCAGCAACAACAACAACAACAACAACAGCAGCAACAGCAGCAACAGCAGCAACAGCAGCAACAACAACAGCAGCAACAACAACAGCAGCCACAACCGCAACAGCAGGAACAGCAACCACAACCTCCACCTCAACAAGTCCAACCTCTTCCCACAGTCGTATCTCCCTCTCAAACCCCGCGCAGAATCCAATTAATGCGACCTCAGCAAACCGAACGTCGCCATGATGGTCCTGCTCTTCTCTACGTAATGGCCATCAACGTGCGTTCCGTCAAAGACATGTGGATCGAGTACGCCCACGGTATCAACGGCGGCCCCGCCATCCGCGACCTTGAAAACCAGCATGGAACAGCCTGGCGCGGAGGAGCTCGTTCTGCACAAAGTCGGAAATTCCAAAGACAAAGAGCAGTTTATGACGCGGTTGAAAAGGGAATCGAATTAGGTAAATCGGCTGAAGATTGTTGTCATGAACTTGAACAGTTGAGAATCCGATCTGATGGGAAATGGCAGTCGTTAACTTGGTTATTGCATAATATTCCTTCAAACATTTTTGAGACGTAAACGTGATTTTTTGGTATAAGATTTACTTGTTTTTGTTTCTTAAAATCTGTATTTTTATAACGTGTGTGTGTTTTCGCTTGTATTTCTACTTTTTTTTTTAATTCAATTGTATCGATTTAGGGATAATTTCGAGTTGTATAAAAATTGGTTTTTATTTTGTTTAATTATTATTTTCTTATTTTTGCTCAAAAGATAAAAAACTTTCGAGTTTTTAAAGCATTGCGAATCGGCCTTTTAATTCTACATGTATACTATCAATTGACTCAAGACTACTTTTATTACAAACCACATATTACAAACCACAAGTTGTCTCAATCAACATTATTGTATTATGAAAAAACAGTATACAAAGCAATTACCTCCTTGTTTTCAATTTAAAAAAACTCCCAAAACTCTAGCAAAGTATACAGCTACTGAAGTTTAAGGGGGAGGGTATGCACTCCATCTTTGCCCGACATCTCGTCTCGGTTGCGGAGGATACAATTCCGCGCGAACCTGGCCAGGAGAAAGTTCCTGCGCGCCTTGAGGAGCAGGTGGTGGAGGTGGAGGCGGAGGAGGAGCGTACTGCCCATACTGCGCCAAGGCGTTCTTGGGAGGTAAATGCTGCGGTACGGGGGACGACGAATCCGGCTGTTGGGGAAGATATCTGCCCTTTTTGGCAGCAGAAGGGATGAATAATTCGTAGCCGCGCTGAGTGTCACGAGTGTATCCGTCATCAACGACGATATTTGAAGGCAGAACTGCGCTGCTCATTGGAATGGAACCTGCTTGCGCAGAACGATAATCGTATGAAGGTGCCGCAGAAGGGACAGGCGGAGGAGGAGCTCGGTAAGCTTGCGCAGGCGGCACATGCGGAGCAGGAGCAGGAGGGGGTGGTGGTGGAGGAGGAGGATGAGGATAATGCTTGTAGTAGTCGTCGTAGTACTGTCTGCTGCTTTCCACCGATCTGTTATCGGGAGGCAAAGCATGCGCAGAAGGAGGCACAGAAGAAGAAGAGGAAGAAGAAGAAGGGTATGCGTAAGGTCTTTTGCGAGCATCTTCAGGCCAATCTGCAGCCTTGCGTTTGTGATCTTCGTAGTATTGAGGCTGCCTTTGCGCGGGTTGACTGTACTCGCGGTAATCTTCTTCGTAGCGGTAATAAGGATAGCGAGGAGCAGGAAGAGAAGCAGGAACAGCAGCTACAGCAGCAGAAGGATAATGAGAGGGAGGAGGAGGAGGAGGAGGAGCAGATGCGTAAGAACCAGAAGCAGAGCGCGGCATTTCGTCTCGCGGATCAACAAGACGCGTCTCGGGCTTTGTTTCGCCTGGTCTGTACTCATTCCCTGACTCTGCACGCGACAAAGGCCTTGAGACTGACATTTCAGAAGATGTCTGATGATGATGTTGATGTTGATGTTGATGATGCTGATGAGGAGCGTTCGCAGAAGCATTTAAAGAAGGTGCTTTGAACTGAGGAAACGCGCCAGAGTACACTTTTGCTCGTAAATCAAGCAACTTTTGACATTCTGTGACAGGATCGAAAGGCAAACTTGCGCTTGTTGCAATAATCGGTTGTTCAGGCATCTTTGCCGGCTGCAAATGTATTGTCTCGTTGTATTCAATCCTGATATCAAATATCCAAAGCGGGACACCTCCAACAAGGCCCTACTCACAAAATAAGGTTCAGAAAATGTTATGTAATTATTGACTAATCAGCCGCATTGACTCGGAAAGCCACCTCAATTTTTTTTGGGTTCCTTGAATATTGAATAATTCCCATTCTTGTGGAAAAAATAGCAAATATCGAACAATTGAAGTAGAAAATAGTATTAAAAAATAGCAAAAAGATGTCTGACGATCGTTTAGTTTTCTTTTTTGATATTGACAATTGTATGTTATTGTGTTCTCTGCTTTACAATCAATTACGAAATGTTTGCTGAAAATGAGTTAACGCGCAAACTTACTGAAATAGGTCTTTATCCTCGCTCTTATAGAATTCATGATTATATGGCAAAACTTATTGATGACTATTTTATGGAGAAATTGAATCTTAGCTTTGATGAAGCCTCGAAATTGCATCAAAGATATTATAAAGTGTGTGGTTGTTGTTGTTGTTGTCGTGGTAGTGTTTTATTGTATACGTTTACTGATCTCTTTGAATTGTCTTTATAGGATTATGGACTTGCTATTGAGGGTCTCGGTGTGTATATTCTGATAGTGATTACTTTCAAGATGAGTTTATTAACAGATTGTAGTCCGTCATCATGAAATCGGTTCGTTATTCATAGCACAATGCGTCTTGATCCAAAGACTAATCGGTCAACCACAGATCCGCTCGAATACAACAGCAAAGTCGACGACGCACTTCCCATCGCAGAAGTTATCAAGCCATGTACAGCTTCTTCACTTCATTGTTGATCTGTTATCTATATTTCACATACTAACATGTTAAAACCTTCTCTAGCCCCGCAACTTCGTACTTTCCTCCAATCAATCGATAAGACCAAAGTCAAACTCTGGCTTTTCACAAACGCCTACAAGACTCACGCATCGTACGTCTATTTTCAGTTTCCTGCTTTCCTTTTACTCATATCTGTACACATATGTTCTTACTAACACATCATCAATCCCAGTCGCGTCGTAAAAGCTTTAGGCGTCGAGGATTTATTCGAAGGTACATCTCTCAATTAACAAAACTTTAATTCAAATAGTATTAACCTGTTGTTCTTATCGATTAGGTGTTACATTCTGTGATTATGCAGAGGAAATCCTTATTTGTAAACCAAAGACTGAAATGTTTGAAAGAGGTATCGTTCGCATTATTCATTCTTCCCTCTTTGCTCTACTGCTCGATTCAATATACTGATAACTTATATCTCTTTTAGCAATGAAAATGGCCGGTGTAACTGATAAAGAAAAATGCTACTTTATCGATGATTCATTCAGTACGTCTCTCTCTCTCTCTCTCTCTCTCTCTCTCTCTATTTCCATTTACATATCTCCTAACTACATTTTCCAGTTAATATCAAAGCAGCTAAAGAGTTTGGTTGGAAATTAACCATCCAATATCTTGATCCTCTTGATAAAACTCCAAAGGAACCTGCCGGTCACTACGAATTAAGAAAATTTGATGAAATCAAGAGTTTTGCTCCAGAAATTTTCAAATAGATGAAATCGTCATCATTAGTATATAGAATGTATAATCCCCCACACTTATAGTAAAGAAGGAAACTGTTAAGAATAAAATCATTGTTTTATATAAAAAAAAGATATTAGGAATAAGGTTTAAGGTAGAATGCATTCATTCTCTAATTAATACAATACACCAATTTTTATACCCATACGTATTTTACCAAACATATAAACATATTACAAAGCACACACTTAATCCTTGGTCTTCTGGGTACCTCTGAGCAGACCTGTTCTTCTGGCGGCGATGAGACCGGCCTTCTGTCCAGGAACAGCTCCTCTGTTGATAGTAGAAGCCTTACCGATATGCTGGTGGTTACCACCACCGTGAGGATGGTCGACGGGGTTCATAGCAACACCACGAGTTCTGGGCCACGAGTTCCGCTTAACCTTGTACTTGTGGAAGGCACGACCAGCCTTGAGCATAGGCTTGTCGACACGGCCACCGCCGGCAACAACACCGATGACACCACGGGCGTCGGAGGAAACAATCTTCTTAGCTCCGGAGGGAAGCTTCAAACGGGTCTTTCCCTCGTCGGGGTTGTGTCCAATGACAATAGCGTAGTTGCCTGAGGTTCTGGCGAGCGCACCTCTGTCGCCAACCTTCTCCTCGACGTTGCTGACGATGGTACCTTCGGGAACGGAGCCAAGAGGCAGAACGTTACCGACGTTGAGGGAAGCCTTCTTACCGGCGTAGATGAACTGTCCGGTGTAAATGCCCTCGTTGGCGATGAAGGTCTCCTCGCGCATCTTGAACTTGTAGGGGTCGCGGAAAACGACCTTTGCGAGCGGTGCACCGCGGCCAGGATCGTGAATGATCTCCTTGACAATTCCACGAATGTATCCGTGACGCTCGGAGTAGTCGAGCGTGCGAAGCTTAGCAGCACCCTTGCGCAGGCGGGTGTGCGAGGTGAAGATGGATCCAGCACCCTTTCTCTGATTGCGGATGACACGACCTGGAAACTGTTGTTAGTTGTCGTTATTCCTATTCATTTGCTCTATGCTATTCCGTTCCTTCTTCACAGCATCTGCAATAATTCCAGTGAAATACATACCCATTGTTGATACTGTTGTTGTTGAGTAGGACTGTGGTGGTGAAGGGCAGAAACAGAGGAAGTCACAGTACAGGCGGCGTACGAAGCGCGCGCTCTGACTCCAGACCTCCCGACTCCCAGCGAGAGAAGCAGTCACGTTTAATCAAGTAGGGTTGCGCCCTACACCTGTTTATATAACATATTTGTCATTCATAGCCTAACCCTATAGACGTTGCTTTTCACTCTCTGCTTACTATTGCATCTGCTCTTCGGCATTGACATTTTTGGGCACGGATTAAATTCAGGACAAATTTAATGGATCTCTGCTGTAAGAAGAAATATATATCTGTATTGAATCTATTCTACTTTTAAACACTGAAAATAACGACGCGGCCGTCGACGCCGGTTGAAGACACTTTGCTCACGCGGCCACCGCTCGTAGCATACGCACGTAGTTTTCTATACAATGTCAGTAATTAGTTATTGCACCTTCTTGTAATATACTGCAAAAATAGTAAACAACTTACGTGATGGTGTTCTGGTGAATAGTAGGCAAGCTGGAATCCTCTTTAGCCGAATTAGGACTTCCCTTCAAATCCATCTGTCGAAACATGTTCAGTGCAGAGCTCTCCTTTCCGGCCGACTTCGTTGCCTTTTGTGGATCATCCACAGCATGATCCAAAGCCCATCCCTGCTGGTCGGATCCAGAAAATACTACTGGATGGCAATCGTGACCAGCGGCGATGATCTCGTTCTCGGAAAGCCAAACCACGGACATAAATGGGAGCATGGACGTTGCAATGCTCACAATCGCAGCCGGCGGCTGATCGGGACCAGAAGGGTAAACTACCGTAACAGACGAATCGTGCGAAACAAACGCAAGTACATTTCCCGAGGGAGAAAACGCAGCGTCGTGCACCCATCCACCAGCAGGAGACACGTAGTCACCGCATAGAGTCTGGAACGGAACGCGTTCACCCCAAACAGTGGGGGCGGGTCTTGCGTCCACGTCCTTCACAAAAGCGGAGAAGATACGAGCATGCGAATCTGTGCTTCCGGCAGCAAGAAGAACAGAGTTCGGGTGCCACGAAACAGAAAGAACAGTCGAGCGAAGTGGCTTCTTGATTTGACGAGACACCCACCAATCATTCTCCTCTTCAAAGTAGCAAACAGCAATTGCGCGCGCTCCAGATCCAACAGCAAACTTCTTCTCGTCAGGAGACCAGCGAGCATAAGTAGCAGCGCGATTGATGCGCAACAGCACAAGCGTGGGCTTGTATGTTCCGTCAGCTGCAGGCTCCCACACAAGCGCATTCCGATCCTGCGAACAAGTCACGATACGGCCCGAATTGGGCGCAATATCAACCGCAGTTACAGCTTTGTCATGACCCGCAAGAGAAGTCAAAAGCTTGTATTTAGGACCGGAAGAGTCGTAAAGCTCGACAGAGATATCGCGGGCGAGAGCCAGGGTGGAACGATCTGTCGAGAACGAATGGTCTGCAATTGGCAGATGTCCGAGAAAATGAGAAGTGTTTGCCATTATAATCTAACTAGTATTATATATCTGTTCCAAGACAGGAGCCAACTCTACTGTCGATTGATGCGTAATTGCTGTAATCAAAGCTAGGTGCTGTTGCGGGATCAATCGGATCCTGACGATAGCGCTCTCGAGGAGGCTGGTAACCTCGAGTCACGCCAACTCACATGTGACTTACATCACGTGAAGCTCATCGCAGGTTGTTCCGAGCGCGTAGAAAATTTCAACCGAGAAGAAAAAAAAAATCACAAAGCTTTACATTTCTGTTGTTGTTGTTGTTGTCGTTGCTGTTGTTGTTGTTGTTGTTGTTGTTATTTTATTGCAGCAGAATTTATTGCTGGACATTTTTGTGCTTTTCACATTTGCCCGAAAAGACAGGTTTTCTGTCTCTTTTTCAATTTTTGCTTTGTGGTAAAAGAGCTGCCGTGAAATTAACGACGAGTTTTGGAACAAATATTCATTATGAGTTACGCTTCTCGTAATAATGGGAAGCATTCGTTTGCTTCTCAAAATCAGCATAAACGAAATCAACATCAGCGACCTGCCAAACCGACGACTACTGCTTCTGTCAACAAGAAAAATAGTTCTGCCGTCGTTGGAAAGCAGCCTTTATTGATTCCAATTCAACCTTTATGGCATGCTCCTGATATGCTGGAAGAACTCACTGTTCCGGAATCATTTACACCAGCAAAGGAAATTTCTACTCAAACCAAGGCTGAGTTACTCAAGCATGGGCTTGCAGAGCTTGAAAATGAGACTGAACGATACACGACACAAAGCGGATCATCATCATCTCAACGACAATTTTTCACTGAAATCGCAACGGCTGGTACACTTTCTGATCGAATTTCAGCTTTAACCCTTGTGATTCAAGAAAGTCCTCTTCATTCTACACGGTCTTTAAATGGATTAATGGCTTTAGCTAAGAAGAAAAATCGAACTGCTGCGCTACAAGCGGTTGAGGCGCTTAAAGATTTGTTTGGCGCGGGAAATGTTCTGCCTGGTCGCAAGCTGATTTGGTTTACAAACCGCGATGATGATTTACTTTCTGTTTTACAGGCTGTTAAGAATAATGATGTTGCAGACCTTGATCAAAAATCTGTGAAGCTTGCTAAACAGTATGTTATTGTTTGGGCATTCGAAGACTGGCTTAAACAATTTTATTTCTCTTTTGTGCAGTTATTAGAGCAATTATCTCATGACACAATCGTTCATGTACGCTCAAGTGTACTTGGTGATATGGTTGACCTTATTCGCGATAAACCTGAGCAGGAACTTAATCTTCTTCGCCTTATTGTTAATAAACTTGGTGATGCAGACAGACGAGTTGCTTCTCGCGCGTCTCATTTATTATTAACTTTGGAACAAGCACATCCTGCTATGAAGAGGATTATTGTTAATGCTATTTCTGAACTTGTGTTTAGACCTGGTGCTGATTATCATGCTAGATATTATAGTATGATTACACTCAACCAAACAATTGTTACAAACAAAGATAAAGACCTTGCGAATACACTGATTGAAATCTACTTTAATCTGTTTGAAAGATTAATGGCTGAGACGAAATCTGCTCGAGATGAAAAAATGCAGGTTAAAGCAGTGAAAAAGAAAGGCCGTTGGAAAGGTGACAAGAAATTAAAATCAAAACCTGCTGTTTCAACAAATGCTACTCAGCAAGCAATCAAGCAATCACCTGAAGCCATGGAAGAAGCTAGTATGAGACTTGTATCTGCGATTTTAACTGGACTTAATCGATCATTTCCATATTCTTCCCTTGACGACAATGTTTTCAAATCTCATTTAAACGTTCTTTACGACGTTGCTCGCTCGGGAAATTTTAATGCTCGTGTGCAGGCGCTAATGCTTCTTTTCCAAATCTCTTCGGCGAATCAAGTTCAAAGTGATAGATTTTATCATGCTCTGTATGAATCGTTACTTGATCCTCGAGTTATCATTTCTTCTAAACAGGCTCTGTTTTTGAACTTGGTGTATAAAGCTTTGAAAGCTGATATTAAACCTGAGAGAGTCAAAGCTTTTGCGAAAAGATTAGTTCAGGTCGCTACTGAAACTTTGAATATCGGATTCTGTGCAGGTGTTATTTACCTTTTGAGTGAGGTGAGTGTTTATTAATTACTGTCCGTGTAGCGTCGATGTGCGGTCGGGAACTAACTTTTTTTTGTCATAGCTTGAAGGAGACACCCCATACTTACGTTCTTTGCTTACCGATCCTCCTGATACTGGAGATGACGCTGAAGAAGTTTTTAAAGATGCCCCAGACGAGGATGATGAAGATGATGAAAAGAAATCGGTTAAACCTGAATCTACTACTAGTACACCGACGATTACTTATGACGGCAAGACGCATGAGCCATTACATGCTCACGCATCAGCTTCTTGTTTATGGGAGATTCTCCCTTTAACGCGTCATTTCCATCCTACCATTAAACATTTCGCTACTCATTATCTCGACGGTACAGCTCCTGGTTCTAGGCCCGATCTTGCATTACACACACTCACTCATTTCCTTGACCGATTTGTATATAAAGCACCAAAGACTAAAGCCAGTTTAGCACCTAGTGGTGGGGCCGGAAGTATCATGCAGCCTTTAGTTGGGAATTCTGGATACGTTAGTAAGAATGTACTTGTTTTGAAAACAAAGAGTGCTCGACGAGGTGTTGCTAGCGTTAATTCCATTGATTGGAACGCAGCTACTGAGAAGGCTAGAGGAGAGCTTGGAGCAGGTTTAGACGAGCAATTTTTTGCGAAATACTTTGTTAGTAAAGGAGTTAAGCCGAAGAAGCAAGCAGAAGAAGAGAATTTGGATAGTGATGGAGACCTTGCTGATGAAGTTGACGATGAAGAAGGTGAATTAGATGAAGATGAAGTTTGGAAAGCAATGATGAAAAGCAGTAAAGAAGTTGATAATTTAGAAGGTGATGACGACGAAAATATCAATTTTGATGATGACGATGAAGATATAGAGTTTGAGTACGATGAAGAAAATCCTGAAGCTGCGGAGGATGTCAAATCTGCGAAATCAGATGATGAAGCGGACGACGACGACGACGACGACGATGATGTTGAAGATAATCTTGATGATGACGATGAAGATAATTTTATCGACGAAGATGACGACGACTTTGAAGATGATAAAGCACTCGCAGCTGCATTCGCGTCCAGCAGCGACGAAGACGATGACGAACAAGACGACGAAGCTGAAGTCAACGCTGATCAACTTGATGAAATGGCCGCCCTTTTCGCTCAAGAAAATGAATCATTCAACAAGCCAACGAAGGGCAAAAAACGATCGCTTACGTCCGAAATAGAGGTCGGTGAAGGAGCAGAAGAAGAGGAAAAAGAAAAGCAGGAGAAATCTTCAAAGAAGAAGAAATCAGCTTCACGAGAAAAACGCCGGAAAATCAAAGAATTACCAATGTTTGCTTCTGCGGAAGATTATCAACATTTATTGGATCAAGATTAAAAGAAAAAGAATTATTGCCGTCAACTATAAATATTTTGAAATGTGCCGTTTATTTTTTTTTTTTTTTTTTTTTGGTTGGGCGGAATTAGGAATTTTTGCATATATATTATACGTGGATTGCTAAAAGTTCATTTGCGTTGTTGTTGTTGTTGTTGTTGTTGTTGAGTACTGTTTTTCTCTTTCGTTTGTATTTTGATATATATAATTTGGGTCATTTTTTTTTCTTATCGCATCATTACTTTTTTCTCTTTCATTATGTGTATGATAAATATAGGCAAATGTATATATAAATAATACTTTTACTTATCAAAAGTTATCTATGTAATATTCAAACAAAAAAAAAATATTTATTCTATTTCTAAGTCCGAACATTAACGATTCTAGGTAGTTTAGAAGCCCATTTCGGTTCTACTACCATAACTTTACATTCCACTATAATTTCTGGTTTATATTTATTTGATTTTGAAGGTAAAGTTTCAATATGACCTTCAACCCAAACTTTTCTTCCTTCATTTTTCACGATTTTGGATTTCATAACAAAGATCTGATCAGCAATTGCAGGTGCTCTATAATTAACTTCAAGATTTGCTGTAACGCCAATTTTAGATGGTAGAGCAGGAAATCCCGTATGGCAAAGTCCTTCATCTAATATAGTTGCTAGTAAACCTCCGTGAATCATTCCAGGATGGCCACAGAGATTCTTTCCGAGTTTAAAAACTGCAATGGATTCAGTAGTTTCAGGATTTGTGAAGAGTAATGAAGGAACGGGAATCATATGCTCGCCAAATAAAACCCCGGTAGTAAGTGAATGCTCTCTTAATTCGACCGGGAATTCAGCGTGAGGTCTTGATTCTTGAAACTTGGAGTCGTCGCGAAGTGACTTCACTAAATCTGTAGAGTTTATTTCCGCATCAATTATAGGATGATAAACCGTGTCTAAAGGAGCAATTTCTTCAGGTGGCATTAATTGTCGTGCAGCTAAATACGTGCCGCTTACAAGTGACGCGGGAAGAACGACGAATTTAAAGAATGACCCAGCGATTCTGAAAATTATCGACGGTTTGTTTACATCTTTTGTTGCTGCAGTCGTAGCATAGTAACGGCTGGAATTAAAAGATATCCGCGGTGAAATTCGTCGTAATCCAAAAAATATCCGTGAAGACATCGTCCCTTGTCTATTAGTGAACTGCTGTTTATTGATCTAAATCATAGCGACACCCCCGCGAAGGTCAATTACTCTGCACCAAGTCTTCTACCAGTACAATACCCAATTGCTTACGCCTGACTAATATGAAAACCATTACATACAATTGAGATCTACAATATTGTAAATAATTATTTGATTTTTCAATTTTAGTAAATTTGTATATTTTAAGTCTGCAAGTTTCAACAATCTAATAATAAAGCCCAAAGTTTCGCCGATATTAATACACCACACTTTCCAGTCAGTCCTATTATCAATAAGAATACAGATTTTCCATATTTTTTATTCGACTCGACAGAGTACAGTCCACCAAAAAAGACTCAATCATGATATCAAAAGTAAACGAAAAAATAAAAAACTAGGAAATAAAAGATATAAAGTTGTCTCAATGGTATAATTCACACTCCAAAACTCCAAAATCGCCTAAACCTTCTGTACTTCCTTTACGCATGAAGTGGTATTTGGTATCCTCAACGCCCCCCATATCGCGACACATTCCTCCATAAAAGCACTCTTCTCAACTGCGTAAACAAGACACCCCAGCACGTCCACATCATCCAAGCAATTACACGATGTCACCAGCATCAGCAATACTCCACTGTTGGAACCATCTCAACTGCTCGACCTCATCAAGACGGTAAGTTAACGACGAAGCTGAATTCGTCGCTGATACAAGCGAGAAATTGGAATCCTTATAATCAGAAAGCGGACGTTCTAAATATTTACACAGAATCGGCAGGTTCGGGAAATCTGGTAGCGCCATCAACGTGGTCGATCCAGACACTCGAGTTGGCTTGCTCGCTGAAAGAGCATCAGCCAAGCGAGGAATGACCTGTGAAGAAGGTTCATCCTCTAAAGAGGTTCTGCCAATAAGTATTTTAGAAAGCTGTGGTAGTTAGTATAAAGCTACAAGACTCTGATCTCAAAGGGAAATTAAATACTTCGGTTTTGAATTCGAGCCTCTGCATGTTGAACTCCAACACGGCCGCTAGGCGACGGAGGATGCAGAGGATGACGAGGTGTAAAATATCGCACGTTTGAGCGATGATGACTTGCGCATCGGTCTCAGCGTTCGGTTGTTGATAAAGCGCCAACTGGTTCTCATAAAAGTTGGTTGATTTCCCAGGTATAAGAATGGGATCTCGACATACTTTTGTGCAATTCCACTTAAATTCCTCCTCTGATCTTCTGCTACGAGACAAGAGAAGGAAGATACAGGCAAACAGCAAACAAAGAACGAGCTGTAATCAGAAATTAGTCAGGATCTTTAAACCCAACAAACCATTAATAAAACATACATTCGCGCTTGTCTGAGCGACTGCAACCAGAGGGGTCGTCTGCAGGTTTCCCACGCGAACTCCAATGTGCCGAATTAACGCTTCAAAAAACGCGAAGATCGTGTAAATCCATGTAGAATTAGGAAAGCGCTTGACACTACAAACCATCTTTGATCTCTCTGAGCGAGATAAGTCCCCGTGTCTGCACTCAGCAGGAGCTGCAACTGGCTCGACCGCTGTCGTGGTAGTGTCGGTAATTTCCTCAATCTGCGGATGCGGCGAAAGTTGAACTGGCTTCTGCGCCAGCTTCAACTGGACTTGAATCATTTCGCAGTTCTCAAATACGAACTTTCCGCATAATGAAAACATATTTCGGAATTCCTTGCGCAAAACAATTTCGACGACATAGATCGGCTTAGGAAGTAATGCCTCAAGGTAATAAAACGGTGGATTGTACTTCACCAGTTCGTGGTGGCCCTCTCGGATGAGTTCGTAGTCATAGACAATCCTATCGGGCTTCAACTCGGGAAGAAGACGCATCCAAACGGTCCTTGGAGGATGAAGCTCACGCATTCTAAAAGCCTCATAGTGTCTATTTTCAAAAATCGATCGTCCGGAAGGTGGAGTGAAATGGAATTTCTCCCGCTGGACTGCAGCCGTGATTATGCGCTTGGGCATTACCAACTGGTTCCTAAGACCAGAGGCATGGTCATGTCCAAATCTGTAGTAACGGCAGATAACCTGAGCACCCTGTTTCACGGGGAGAAGGATAGGGACTTTTGGCTTGTGTTCGGATGAAAACTCGCGACACTTTTCCTGGACTTTTGCCGCGACGATTTCAGCGGCGGTATTTTCGGTGGTTTCCTCGCAAACAGCATTGGCAAATGTTTCGTCGTTGCTGGTGTCGGAGGAGGTGACTGTGTTGTTGTTGTTGTTGATGTCGGCGTTGGTGGCGGCGACAATGGTGGTGGTGGTGATTGAAGGAGAGGGCAAAGTTGGTGTCTCCTTTCCCTCGAGTGACGAGGTATTTTCCTCAAGAACTTCTACTGTCTCGATAATTGCATTGCTGCTGCCATTTTGCGCCAAAGTAACGGTACTGTTGTTGATATCGTTGTTACTATCAGCGGTAATAGTGGCCTCTTGCTCTTCGTCGCGATGGAACAAGACAGTTGTAACGATTACTACTAAAATAATAATCGCAGCAACCATCTTGACTATCTTTCTTATAAATTGTTGTGCTTCCTTGTAAAACAGAATTGGTTGTTGTTTAAAAAGCAGTATGTGTAATTATTCAGTGGTGGGGGGAAAAAAGAAAAGAAACAAGAAATTTGGGCTGGTCCATTTTCGCGCGTATCCCCGGATTTCGAAAATGACCGGGCCGCTCACACAAATGCTTGTAAAAGTGGTACGCATCTAGTTTTTTTTTCGTATTTTTCAAGGAATTACAAAGTACTGTAAATTGTAAAGACTTAAATATTGATAACTGCTAGAATAATATAATTCAGACGCGAAATAGCATAAAGACTAGATAGTCTGTATAAGGGCTAACTATTGAACAGGAAATATGCTTCTTACCATGCATCGTGCTAATTAAATAAACGCGCCCAGCAACTACAACTACTGCTCGACAGTATCCATTTGTTAAGTAGATTTATTGTTTTAGATTACTATATAAGAAAGCATTAAAACATGAATGTTTCTTCCAAGAGGCTTTTTTGATTTTACAGTATACTACTTTTTCAGAGGCTTCATAGTAAACTCCAGATAACAAGGACCTTCGTCTGATAATTTGCGCAGAAAGTAATGAATACCATTTAGTTCTGCCTGGTTTCTGCTTTTACTCCGTTTTATTATGCTGGCTGATCATCCAAGCTACACTGCACAGCAAATATGGCCAGAATTAACGAGTCACAGTCACCAATTTATGAAATACCAGTAAAATAAATGTTTCAACTATCATAAGGACTCGCATTTCATACCCAAGATTGATTTACAAAGGATCATAAATTACCGCATTACCGCATTATCAAATTAATGGCGTAAATATCCTGATAAGAATAGCACTGATAAGGAAAATCGAAGAGTCTGAACTTAATAGCCGAATTTATTTCTTAGCAGTCAATGTTTATGATTATTTCCAGAACAGGTTAAATCATAACAGAGTAGTGGAAATTGATATTAGGTATACGAAAGATCAACTCTGCCTTTATCGCTGTACAAATACAGATTTATTGACACTCCATAAGACAAGCAAACACAGATATCTGCAACAGTTAAATATAAACTACGCAGTAGCATTGACGCAAGGACTATCTTTCTGCTCTGCAACTACCATCACATTCTGGCTGTCATACAATCAACACACAAACAATGGCAACCCATCTACAATCCCCTCATACATTGTCAGCGATCCAATTGCAGCCAAGCTTTGAGCCACGCGGGGAGCACATTTCAACGCATAATATAACAGCACAGTCAGCAAATGGCGTTTGATTTGTAAGTCGGTACCAGATGTACGCAAACATTATTATGACGTATACATAATATAAATAAAAGAGACTAATTGATTTATTATTCTTTCTTTCTTTTCCCCCGTCGCGCCCAGCGGGTAAGTTCTCTAAACCAGATACAAAAATTACAAGTTCAAGAAAAACACAAAACTAAAATATTTACAAAGTGAAGAAGAAAAAGAAAAAGAGTACAAGCAGAAAAGGGTAAAACTTGTGGCGCAGAGGCTAGTAAGAGAGAGTATGTGATGACTCAAAAACAAACAAACAAACAATCATAACAGTGAATAACTGGCACACTCATGACAAGAGAGAAAAAAGATATAATAACACAATCCCAGCAAACAACTAAAACAACTTTCATATACAAAAAAGAAAAAGCCACCTTCGTAAACTAATAAAAATAAACCCTCAGTCAAAACACAATCATTAAACAACAACAATCAGAAACACGAAAGAGAAAAAGAGAAATATAAAAGAGCGTGGTCGTGTTTCTGAATATGCAAATATTACAGGAAAAAAAAAAAACACAAATTGTATGCAACCAAACTGATAAAACGCAAAACAATAAGATTAATAAAAGTCAAATCAAATCAAAATCATGCTGTATCTATAAACCGGACCATCGCAAACGCTGCACCGGCCGCGACAGCACCCGTTATCACCATTTGCACTCCGCCCCACGCGGCCTGAGCTTTACTGTTGTTTCCAGTGAACACAGTCTTGGCAACACCAAAGGCAAAGAGAGTGACAATCATGATGACAGAGGAGAGGATGAGGCCGAGCTGTACAGTGTGGACGAAAAAGTAGGGAAACAAGGGAACGAAGCCGCCGAGGAAGTAGGCGATTCCAATGGTAGCGGCAGAGACAAACTCGCGGCCGATAGGAGGCTCCTCCATGCCGCGGCCAAACTTCATGACAAAATTGACCATCTCTTCAGGGCTTTTCTCCAGATCGCCAAGGATGGAGGAGATAGTAGACTCAGCAAAGCCATACTCTGCCAGGCTCTCAATGACGGCTTCCTCAGACATGTGGCGGGCGTTCTGGATGAGGAGACGCTCCTTCTCGAGCTGCGACTTGTAGCAATCAGACTCTGATTTGGCGCCGAGGTAGCCACCGAGACCCATGCTGATAGCGCCAGAAACGAGCTCTGCGATACCACCCGTGACGACGATCTTTGTGTTTCCGAGGGAAGAGAGACCGGCAGTGAGGGCAAAGGGCACAGTGAGACCATCAGAAAGACCGATGACGGCGTCGGATATCAGTCTGGGGGAGAACCAATGGGAGCGGAGGTTGCTGCTGCTGCTGCTGCTGGAGGAGGAGGCGGTGATAGAGGAGGAGGAAGAGGCAGCCTCAGAGTCGAGGAGGGTCGCGGTGGAGGCGACAGACGCGACTCTGTCAGACTGGAGAAGAGGCCGTGCCTCGTCCTCGGGATCAAAGGAGATGTTTGACTCCGAGAGGGCGTTACGGGCGTGCGAGGGGAGGATCTGGGAGCCTGCCTCGACGTCGCTGATGGAGGAGTAGGAGGGCTGCTTGTACAGCGGTCTCTTGTTGTTCGGGTTGTAGCCAAAGAGGCATCTGACAAAGGTGGCCATTCTGCGTCGTAGTACTTGTTGTTGTTATTGCAAAAGAAAACAATTGAGGACGACGAAGAAGTTTGTAGATAGCAAAAGGCGATAAGGAGGGCACAGGCAAAGCTATAAACCAAGGCGAGGATAATCAAAACAGTCCAGGCCGCCCGGCGAGCCAAAGCCTTTCTAATAAGCCGTCTGCCCAAGCCTCACAGAATGGGTTAGGGCAAGTAAAACAAGCCACGCTAGTCCATATTCGGTACGGGTCAAACAGCGTCATCAAGGTTTTCACAGTGCGGCTTGTGTGAATGACAATTGGCCCGTCTGTGATTGGCTGGCGGGGGATTTGACTCGCTGAGTCGCCCGTATGCCTATCGATACCACTCGAACGAGGTGTTCTGAGATGTTGTAGCTTTGCAGTTGGTATTCGTGAATTGCAGTTTGATTTGAAGGTAGCAGAGACGATGTTCACAGTACATTGCAAGCACGTTGTGGATTGTGTGCTTGTGGCTGGTTCTTGGGAGCGACGCAGACTTCAGATCTCGACCAATCAGCGACGTTGTAATTCCTGCTTACATTCTCGGTTCTTTGTCTCCATTATACTCATTGACGCCGCGTCACCAACTAAGCCTTGCTTTATCATCCACAGTGTATTGTACTGTACTGTACTGTGCTGTACTGTGCTGTTCTGTGCTGTTCTGCGCCGGATCCTATTATATGCCCGTATTAATAGTATAACACAATACGCACTCACTCCGTAAAGAAAAATGAATAATAACACCGCCGCCCCAAAGAACTTGTCAGGCCGTCGACTGGCTGTCGTCCGTCCCAGTGCTCGACTACTCTTCCGTCCTCTAAAGCCCGCTAAGCCCGCCTCTCTGCGCTCAGTCGCGGAATCCTTCCCGGCGACTGCTTGAAAAATCCCTGAAAAATCTGCTCTCTTGAATGATGTAGTTCTATTGTGTGTTCTCTGTGTGTTCTCCGTACTTCAGAAGTTGTCACGTCCATACCAGTTCATGGTCCTCGCAGTCTGTACACTCGCGGCATCCTCAGGTCCACGCGTGGATGGCTGGCTAACACGCCTCTCATTGTTTAACAGCCTTCTCTTTAATTTGTAATTTGCTCACTTGCCACGCCCCATCCATCCATCCATCCATCCGTCCGTCACCTTCGGCACTGCAATATCTCCAAGCGCGTACCTCGTATAGCCCTTTCTGGCTAAATAAACCCTCCCTTCTCTGCTCGCCGGCTCAAATTAAGCGTCGTCGTCTATCTCGGGCGTGATCGGCGGCGTGAGCAGTATAGCGCTGCTAACACAGTGCTTGCATCTGCATTACGCACTTAACCCTCGTCGCCGTGACGTGATGCTAGCTCGTCGTCTATTCTGTTCTTTCCTGCTTCAACGCTATATTCATGTTTAGCGATGATCGCCGTAAGCAATAGCTATCATATTCAGCTGAGCACCAGTCAGACTTGCAATTCGTACCAAAGCTAGTGGACGCTTTGAATGACACTGCTCACTAGTATGTTTCGCTACTTGGACAGCCCATCGATTCATGGCATTGTTCTTCGATTTTTTACTTCTCTATATCTTGCGAATATTGTGAGCTTCATATAACAGACGACGTGCTATTGTCGATATAAAAACTGGCTGCCTATCAGAAAATCTGTATCACGAATCCACGCTCAAAACCTCATACAAAAGACATCATAACTCGATAATATGCTGCATGTATCATCGTAATATATATTCCAATGCCGGGTATCATTAAATCTGTGCAGTAACCTGTGCAGGAAATGGAACTACAATTCATGTCCAAGTCATTACGCATTCTATTCCTCATTAAATATTCCCAGTTGTAGGTATCAAAACAGAGCAGGTATCTTATTCATCGTCAGTAGCATCTGTAAGTCGCTACCTAAACCACTTTATAACTGCGTATCTGTGCAGAACATTACAGGTTCTTCCGTATCCACCAAGACGGTTTCCTATGCTAGCCAGTGCCATGAATCATTCATTGTTTACTGTGAGCCAAACAACAAACCAACCCCAACCCGCATCCAGGGTCTGAACGCGTCCAGACGCGTCTTTCGCTTATTAGGCCTCTACACAGGCGAAGAGTCAACTTTTGCTTGTTCCATGAGCCAGCTTTGACGTCATTCAACTTTTCTAGCCGCTGTTATTGCTCAAAGACATGTTACTACTCGTTGATTAGTCAAGCCGTTGCAACTTGGATCCAGCTAAGTACAGACTCTGGAGCTTGTGTTTGATTACTAAGTCATGTGTCATTATCACGTGTCGTTAATTACAGTCCTCTCATCTCTGATATTCCATCCTCGTCAGATCAATGCTACTGCATCATGCCTGAAGTTGAAGAAGAGGTCCCATTCCCACTGCATGCAGCTGCGCGTGAAGGACGCGAGCTGGCTGTTCGTACGCTGCTGCGTGCCCATCCCAAGCTAGTTTCACAATTCGACGAAGACCATCGGACTCCATTATTTTGGGCAGTTTCGGCGTCAAATGTTCCAGTTACTCAGCTACTACTTTCAGCTTCAACAGCTGACAAGAGCTTGGATATAAATGCCGTTGATGAAGCTGGATGGACGGTTACTCATATTGCTTCCTCCATCGGAGATCTTGAACTAGTTGAGTTGCTTTTACAATACGATCCTGATCTTTCCATTAAAACTGGAGCTGGACAGACTGCTTTACATTACGCGGTTTCAAGAGTACGGATTGATGTCGCTAGAAGATTAATTGAAAAATATCCTGCCGCGGCGCGAGTTAAAGATAGGCAGGGGCTGGTTCCTTTACATCGCGCTGCTGCAATTGGAAGTATTCCATTAATCGACATTTTGATTAAAGAAGCTAAAGGTCCTATAAACGTCGCCGATCGAGATGGGTGGACTGCTTTATTTCATGCGTCTGCCGAGGGGCGTGGGGACGCAGTTATTGAGTTATTAAAGCTGGGCGCGGATTCCACTGTTCTTGACGGAGAAAATCGTACATTTTTAGATGTTTGTGTGGATGATAAAGTTAAAAAATGGATTGTCGATGTAGCTAAACGAGAGGGTCTATCAATATGACTGCATTTGGTAGTCAATGCCTAGGGAGGAAAAAAAAACTCTGCGTCATGTCTTGTATCATTGTCATCTTGAATCTTGTCAATTCTGCTAAAATGCAAATAGTAACAATAATCTTTTATAATTACATATACCAGCCACTCCACGCTCCAGGATCAAGCCGATGCAGAGGCCGGTGCTGCTCCAGCTTTTCCTTGTTGAGAAGCCATGACTTTTTGTCTTAAAACTATATAACTCATATTAGCCTGTGTCTCTCGATAATGACTGTGAAACGTACCCTCGTCGACAACGCGTAAGTTGCCTGCTTTGCCATTGACTATATTTTCCAATTCGCCTAGATTTTTTTGTAAAGTCTCTACTTTGCTTTCGTAAAATGTAATTGCATCTTTGGGTTTCTATAGTCGTTTTAAAGTTGTTAGATGTTGAACCGAGACAATTAAATCAGCCAATGATTTATACCTTTTCAACGTAATATCCAGTTCCGACATCAACCAAAACATTTTCAACATCCGCAATACTTCCAGGAACATATAATGAAGTAGTCAATGGTACCAGAATTGCTTTTCCTAAGTTCCCATAATTTCAGAATTAGCACAGTTTTCCTCTTATTCGCTCCACCAAGTCAATTTCTGTAGAAAGTTGACGATACTTGAACTCATTGTATGAAAAAAACAAACCTTTATTCGCAGATTGTGCAGTCTTCTCAACTGATACGATACATTCTTTGAATTTTGCTTGAGCCTGCCTTAATTTTTGGAAAGATTGTGAAAGATGATCAAGTTCTTGTTCCAGTTGACTTTTGACTTCATTTAACTGTTGAGGTGATAAAAGCGACAGGTCGACTACATTATTTCAATATTGATTAGTCTTTGTGATGATTTTTTCGGCTAGTCTTTGTATTATTGAGAAGATAGTTTACCTGTCTTTTGTTGGTCGGCCATTTCTTGTGTTTGATTTATGTGTAGCTGCTATATTCACAACGTAAATAGAAATAAAATAAAATGCCCTAGTTTATCAATCTTCTTTTTTTCAAAATTATCAAGGTTAATTGACTGAATCAGTAATACGTTTTGGTATATTTAAGAATTCTGTAGATTTGGCATGCGCGAGAAATTATGATTCTTCAACTGAAATTTTAAACGTTCCTCATCTCCACCAGTCGACCTCACCGAGAATTTCTCTCTTCAATCATTAATCTACAACTCTACATTCCCTCTGAATTTCTCTAAAAACCAACAATGGCGGCCTTTGATCCCGTCGATAAATTAGAGGTAAATAATTTGTTGTTTGATTTGTGTTGTTATTGTTTTTTGGTATTAATTTAGTTTTGTTACAGAAATTGAATAAACGCAGTCGGGATCTGTTTGGTAAAGGATACGGATTTTCTGTTGACTATAATGAACCGATAAGGTACAATCATTATTACTTATTTTTTTTTTTAACGATTAGTAGAAAGAATACTAATTTAATGGAATTTACCGTTCAAGTCAAAAAATACGATTTAGCTCCAAACTCCACACAGAATACGAATTAGCGCAAAAACCATTACCGCCACATATAGCAGCTAAACTTCCACCATCAACATCATCATCTAGGAAAAAAGAAGATGCAGCTAGGAAAGACATCGATCCGATTTTGAATGAAATATTACCGCCTCCCCCGCCTCCTGGTTCTTTGCAGCCTAAACCATCGTTAGATTCCACGGCATTGGCTGTTCGGGGTGATGGTGCCACCGCGTCGTCTGAATTGAATAAAAATGGTACATCACAACAGCAGTTGACTTTACGGCACCAGCAGCCACAGTCTAACGCTACGAGAGCATTGATGGAACGCCGTGCTAATGTATCACAAATCAAACCTGAATGGCACGCGCCATGGAAACTCATGCGAGTGATCTCTGGTCATTTAGGTTGGGTTCGAAGTGTTTGCGTCGAGCCCGATAATCAATGGTTCGCCACAGGAGCTGGTGATCGGACGATTAAAATCTGGGATTTGGCTAGTGGCACACTTAAACTTACATTAACTGGACATATCATGACTGTTCGTGGACTAGCTGTTTCACCTCGTCATCCTTATTTATTCAGTGCTGGTGAGGATAAAATGGTTAAATGCTGGGACCTTGAGCAGAATAAAGTTATCAGACATTATCATGGTCATTTGAGCGGAGTTTATGCGCTCGATTTACATCCTACTCTTGATGTTTTAGTGACAGCTGGACGTGATGGTGTCGCAAGAGTATGGGATATGAGATCGCGAAGAGAAGTTCATGTTCTTTCGGGACATAAAGGAACTATCAGTTCAGTTAAATGCCAAGCTGAAGATCCTCAAGTTATAACTGGTAGCATGGATACACAAGTCAGATTATGGGATTTAGCTGCAGGAAAGACTCAAACTGTTCTTACTCATCACAAAAAATCAGTCCGAGCATTAACTACACACCCCACTGAATTCACTTTCGCAAGTGGAAGTGCAGACAACATCAAGCAATGGAAATTACCTGAGGGAGCATTTATGCAAAATTTCGAACCCCAACATAATGCAATTATAAACACACTTTCAACTAATTCCGATGGAGTTATGTTTAGCGGAGGAGATAATGGCTCAATGTCATTCTTTGACTGGAAATCAGGTCATAAATTCCAAGATATTGAGACATCCGCAATGCCTGGCTCGCTTGACGCTGAAAATGGTATTTTTGCTAGTACTTTTGATCAGACTGGTCTTCGATTGATTACTTGTGAAGCTGATAAAAGTATTAAAATTTGGAGAGAAGATCCTGATGCAACTCCGGAATCGCATCCAGGTCTTGAATGGAAACCGAGACTAGGTAGACAGCGATTCTGAAATTGGTTAAAGGGTAATAGTGTAAGATATAGATGTATTATTGAATTTGATAAATGTAGTTTCTTCTTTTCTCATAAAATATAGAATAAACGCGTTGTAAACTACATATTGCAGAATATATCCATTTTGATACCAATCATCGTTTTCTCGCATTTCTTTTGCTTGCCTTTATTTCTTCTGCATCTAGAGACTTTCTGGCCTCAACTTCTTTTAGTACATTTTCCAGTCTTATTGATTGCTCTACAAATAAATCATTAGTCTTCAATTACCATATTCCATTTAACATCCACAATCACAATCACGGTGATAAAGATAAACCGTACTAGAACTTTCATTATAATTATCTTTAGATACTTCAAGATCATTAACAATAGCTTTCGTTAATAATCGAACTGATTCAAGTGAAGCGCGAAGTAGTCTTAACGATGAGAGTTCGCCTTCATTCGTCGCCATTCTCCCTCTTCCTTCTTTATTTTCTTTTGCTTAAAAGCTGATAGATTATAATAGGTTGTAATGTATTCCTTTTTCGATGAGTCAAAAATCAAAAGTGAGGGAAAAGATTGTGTTCATCATAAGAGTACGCGTAACATACTGAAGTTTGAATGAGACGCGTCGAAGTTGTGAGGAGAAAGTCGCGGCAAAACAAATAATTACGCGCTTTACGTATTTGATTTTCTTTCAAAGTGCTCACTACAGTATCACCCACGCGACAGACAAAAGCTTTGACTGTAACCACAACCGGTTTATTTTTTTCTCCAGATCTTAGAAATATTCATTGATAGAAATAATCTTACGACAACCTCAGGAAATGATAGTCAGAGCCATATGTATGAATCAGTTACATCAGCAGCAAATGTAGGATTATCCGGTGCAGTTTGTATGTCTAAAAACTAAATTTTTTAACAAAAGGCGCTGTGGCCGAGCGGTTAAGGCGAGAGATTAGAAATCTCTTTCCCTCTGGGAGCGCAGGTTCGAGTCCTGCCGGCGTCGCCATTTCTTTTTTTACTGATTTTTTTGTTCTATTTTTGTTTGCGATAGAGAAAAAAGCATATATATGTATTTGCTTGAATAATTCAAACGTGAAATATAGCTATGTGAATGTGCTTTTTCTGATTGGTGTCGCATATTAATGGGCATCAGTGACGCTGTATTTACTGGGTTGGCTTGTAATGAAATCTAGATGGATAACTTCTCTAAGTAGTAAGGGTATTTGTATCGTATACTGAAACGGCTTTAGCTGTAATGGTATATGCTTGAATTTAAATCTTGTGATCTGCAAAAGCAGCTGCTTTTAAGCGAAAATAATAAGATATAAAGAAGGAATAAATAATTGTTTGGTTTGCTTGATCGAGAGCTCAGATCAAGTTTTGAGCCCTGGCGAGTTATCCCAAAATTGGTAATTTTAAATCTCCCGATTATACCAGCCGAGGTTAAATCTCCGGCATTATCCTAATGTGGACCTGCTTAACTTGCCATCTTCTGACATGATTTCAGTTACTTGATAATTATTCTTTGGATACTTTATACAATTGCTAGTGTTTTTAAGGTCAGATATTACATACTGAACAATGGCGGATGTACAAACTTTAGTTTCCTTGGAATCGTCAGTTATGGTAGAAACTCCACTTGGCGAGATTGCAGAGATGCATTCGAAACTTGTATCTACTTTCCAATCCAACAAGACTTTACCGATTGAATTTCGCCTTGATCAACTTCGGAAATTGTATTTCGCACTTGTGGATAATAAACAGGAATTAATTGACGCAGTTCATGCTGATTTTCATAAACCTCCTCAAGAGACTTTGATTACCGAACTTGGGCTTTGCTTGAATGAATGCATTGAAGCTATTGAGAATCTCAAAACATGGGCAAAACCAAAGGGTATTAGTACGAGTTTGGTTTGGCGAGCATTTAGGCCCACAGTTCGTTATGATCCGTTGGGTACGGTTCTTATCATCGTACCATTTAATTATCCAATTCAGCTTTCAATTTTACCGTTAATTGGTGCTCTGGCAGCTGGAAATACGGCTATGATCAAAATGTCGGAAAATACTCCTCATACCTCATCATTGATTGCAAAAATTGTTGACTCAAGTCTTGATAATGATGTTGTTAAAGTTGTGAATGGGGCTGTCCCACAGTCTATTGCGGTTACGAATCTCAAGTTTGACTTGATTCTTTTTACTGGCGGTGCTAAAGTTGCAAAGCAAGTTGCGGTGGCAGCAGCAAAGAACTTAACTCCTACGATTCTTGAATTAGGAGGGAAAAGTCCGGCTTTTATCTTGGACAATTATAACATTCCACTTGTTACAAAGAGACTTGTTTACGCCAGATTTCTCAACGCAGGCCAAACCTGTATTTCTCCCGATTATGTTTTACTTAAACGCGGATTTGAAAACGAGTTTATTTCTGAAATCAAGAATCAGCTGAAGAAATTGTATCCAGATATGTCTAAAGATTGTCCTGATTTCGCGCACTTGATCAATAATTCGGCGTTTAAACGAATCAAAACTTTGATTGAGAATACAAAAGGTGAAATTGTTGTTGGAGGGATCGAAACTGCTGATGAAGACTCAAGATTTATTGAACCTACTGTTATCTTTGATGTTAAATCGGAAGACTCATCAATGGCTGGTGAAATCTTCGGACCTGTTTTGCCTATTGTATTAATTGACTCCGTTGAAGAAGGAATTCAATTTGTAAAGCAAAATCATGATCATCCTCTTGCGCTTTACGTTTTCTCTCAAGATACAAAAGCTATTGAAATGATACATGAACAGGTTTCTTCAGGCGGTGGAATGGTTAACGGAGCTGTTCTCCAAGCTGGTGATCCGTCAATGCCGTTCGGTGGTATTGGTCAATCTGGAATGGGTGCATATCACGGTAAACATTCTTTCGAAGCATTTTCTCATAAACGTCCTTATATGGTACAGCCATTTTGGCTTGAGTTTGCTACTGCTGTACGTTTGTTCTTTCCCCTGAGTTTGATCTTAATATGTGATTTCAAAACACCTTGTTTGCGAGAAAAAGATGAACTAACTTAATTTGCAGTTTTTGTATGCTCCTTATTCTCGTAAACAAATGAAGAAATATGAAGTAGGAATGATACACTCTCCTTCTTTTCCTCGCGAGGGACCTATTCCGACTACTTTCTTTGGAAGATTTTTATTCAAGTTAACGTAAGCACAGAAAGTTCATTTTGAGTTATTGTTGAATGACTAGTGACTAGCTATTAATTCCTACATAGGTCGATGTTCTTGCGTCGGAAGTGATATTGGTAGAGTATTCTAGTTGTTGGATGGAAGTGGATGTAATACATTATTGAAATTTAGGGATATGTTTACTTGTGCTTTATATCATAAGTAATCTCAGTATGTGAACGCTTCCATACAGAAAGAGTTCAGTGTACGCGGATAATACTGTGTGTTTTGAATAAGTTACAATATCAAATGATGAGTCGCGGAGTATCCTCGCCACCCGCACCATCCAAATTACGATGTTATCTTTTATTTCAGAATATCCAACAGATAATTCACTTTTTGCTACAACCTGTGGAAATATCAAACTGCTGCGGGTTGTGCATGAATGCTTTCTGGCCGCTGTGCCTCGCTAGAGCGAGTAAAGCTGGGGCTCGTAGCACCACTTTGTAAATGCACGTGTTCAGTACGAATGTCACCAAACTAGTAGCAATGCATCTGATAGCCACGCCCATGTTCTCTCTTCCCAGCGCACTATCGCGTACTTTCTCATTCTAGAATTTCTCATTAAGTAGCTTCATTATCATACAGAGAAAAGAAATATGTTTGGAAAGACACCATTTAGCCGATCTTCAGGCAACACGTCGCCATCTCCGTCTGTGTTTGGACGCGTTGTGCCTACGCCGTTTGATACGCCCGGAAGAGGCGGTAGCGGTGGTGGACGTGGTTCTGCTGGCGGAAAAGTTGCTCGAGTGATGTCTGCTCCTACAAATGAGCTTGCGTTGTCAAATAGATTAATTGTTTCTCCCCACGATTTTAAATCAGATCAATATGTTATGGTTGATGACATGTTTGTGTTCACTACAAGGTATGCAAGTAGAACCTCTTGCTTAGAGATGTGTCGTTTGCTGACTTTTTTTGATTCTTAATAGAGCAGAGGCAATGCAGCCTGGTACTGTTGGTGCATCTGGTGTTCAGCGAGAATGGGCAGCCTGGTCTCTTGGTCAAGAGATTACGATTGCTCCATTTGATCCATTCCGTTCAGGTGATCAAGTTTATCTTGGATCTCTTGATGTCGAAATCGGATTCAACAACCGCAATAAAATTTCAGAGCAGCAATATGATCAAGATGAGCTTGCAAAATGGTTTACAACTTTATACCATGATCAAATCCTGGCTCCGGGTCAACGTATGATTATGGATTACAAATCCATGCTTTTCAAAATCGTCGTCCGCTCAATTCAACTCGTCGACTTGGGCGAGAAACCTGGTAAGGGCGGCGCTGCTCCTGCTGCTTCAAGCCCTCATATTCGTGGCATTCTCACTCAACATACCGAGATCAATTTTTTCAAAGCTCCAGATTCTCCCATCAAGCTTAAAGGTTCATCCAAACGGCCTGCTGCGAACGCAATTATCCAGCCAAACTTCAAGTTTGAGGATATGGGAATCGGTGGTCTTGATAATGAATTTTCCGCGATTTTCCGCCGCGCTTTTGCTAGTAGAATTTTCCCTCCTGGATTAGTTGATAAACTTGGAATTCAACACGTTAAAGGTATTTTGCTCTTCGGACCTCCTGGTACAGGTAAAACTTTAATGGCGCGTCAGATTGGCAAAATGCTTAATGCTCGAGAACCGAAGATTGTTAATGGTCCTGAAATTTTGAGTAAATATGTTGGTCAATCTGAAGAGAATGTGCGTAAGCTTTTTGCTGACGCTGAGAAGGAGTATAAAGAAAAAGGTGAAGAGTCAGGTTTACATATTATCATTTTTGATGAATTGGATGCTATTTGCAAGCAGCGTGGTAGCAGCCGTGATAGTACTGGAGTGTCAGATTCGGTAGTCAACCAGCTTCTGTCAAAGATGGATGGTGTTGATCAGCTTAACAATATCCTGATTATCGGAATGACAAACAGACTCGATATGATTGATGAGGCACTTTTACGTCCTGGTCGTCTTGAAGTTCATATGGAAATTTCCCTTCCAGATGAAACTGGTCGTAAGCAGATTCTTAAAATCCATACGACTAAAATGCGTGAGAACAAAGTTATGGCGTCAGACGTTAACGTTGATGAACTCGCTGGCTTGACAAAGAATTTTTCGGGAGCAGAATTGAATGGTCTTGTTAAATCTGCTACTTCGTTTGCTTTCAACCGCCATGTTAAAGTCGGCACTGTTGCTGGCGTTTCGAACGATATTGACAAACTTAAAGTCAATCGTCAGGATTTCCTTAACGCTCTTGATGAGGTCAAGCCTGCGTTTGGTGTTAATGAAGAAGAGCTTACGACATGCATTCAGAATGGAATTATTAACTACTCGCCTCATATAAAGAGCATTTTAGATGAAGGATCGTTATATACTGAACAAGTTCGCAAGTCTGAACATACTCCTCTTGTATCAGTTCTTCTTCATGGTCCAGCTGGTGCTGGAAAGACTGCGCTTGCTGCAAAGATTGGTTTAGCGTCGGATTTCCCATTTATTAAATTGATTTCTCCTGAAGAAATGGTTGGATACAGTGAAGCATCAAAGGTAGCTACGATTAGCAAGATCTTTGAAGATGCTTATAAATCTCCACTTAATGTCGTTGTCGTTGATAACATTGAACGGTTGGTAGATTGGGTTCCTATCGGTCCCAGATTTTCAAATTCGGTACTGCAGACATTGATGGTTCTTATGCGTAAGCAACCACCCAAGGGACGAAGACTTCTTATTCTCGCTACGACAACCGAACGTTCTGTACTTCAACAGATGGATATTCTCGACACATTTGATGCGCAAATTGGTGTTCCTAATGTTTCTAAACCTCAGGAGCTTGGATTAATCCTTGAGGAATCTGAGATTTTTGGATCAGAAACTAAATCTGAAAAGGGACGGAAACGGATACAGCAAATAATCACATCACTACAGGAACAAACTCGATCTAGTGATATCGGAGTTGGGATTAAGAAGATTCTGGTTAGTGTTGAAACTGCTAAGCAGGATCAGTCTATGGATGATCGATTTGTAGAATTGATGACTCGAGCGGTTAATGATCGCATTATGTAAATTTTTTTCGCACAAGGAAGGGCATGTGTTGTTGCTATATAAATATGTCGCGGTGAAAACAATGATTTTGTGTATTGTTGTATGGGATTACTTTTTGGGGGGAGGTGGGGAAGGATATAAGTACGCGTAAAGTACGGTTAAAAAGTGTATACAAAGTATATATTCCAAGCTTAAGAAATTGAGAATCAATAAGCTTTAAATGATTTATTTCTACCATGACTTGTTTTATTATAAGTTTTGATGCAATTTTAATCAACGTGTAATATAAAGAAAGGGATTAATTGAACAGAAAGTGGAAAGTAATTATACATTAAATTTACTAACCCCACAGTGAAGTGAGAAAGTAATGCGGGTAAAATAGTGTGGCTCTCACTTTACTTGCCTCGGCTGTTCGATCTTCAATTCACGCTTATATATCCTGATTTTTGAACTGGTGAACTTGATATATTTGATAATAAACTAATAAAAAGGGATATATGTGTATGTGTATGATTGAATAATTACAAAAAAGTATGCCATTATCATTATTGTCGCCGCCATCATTGTCGCGGATAGATGATTTATCACAATCGATTCATCGAATATCTACTTTAATTCTTGGGAAATCATCTTCTTTACTGTCAACTTCTTCTTTATATCCTATGAATCGAGTTGGTCAGTTAGATGCCTCTATACTAGATAATGAGTTATTTGATATATTTAAAGGTCAGATTAGGGATGGATCGAAGTTCATTCACGTATGTCCTTTTTTTTTTTTTTTTCCTATTTGCTCGTAAAATATACACGTACTGTAAACAGATAATAACAATTGACAATAGTCTACAGTTAAAGAAAATTACTCAACAGAATTATCAATATTATTAAAACTTTTATTATGGAAATTCACAGTATGGGATAATTCAGCAACATATGGATTATTACTTCAAAATCTACGATTAGCAGACGCGAGAAACAATTCACGTCTTCGAAATCCTACAAAGATTCAAAAATTAAGTTTTGGAATTTTGTCGGTTTTCGGGGATTATACGTGGTTGAAAATTGTGGAGTTTGCTGAGAATAGAGAGGAGTTTGATGATGATGATGATGATGATGATGATGATGATGATGGAGAAACTGTAAGTTTTATATGTGTTTTACGTGTTTTGTTTATAATAGTATTTCGTATAATGGGTTTTTCTAACGCTTTTCTTTTTTGGTTATCTGCTTTTCAAGGTGCAGAGGTCGAGATTATTATCAACATTATCCTCTCCTCGATTTAAAGCGCGATTGTTTCAGATTCTTCGGAAATCGGAGACTTTCTACTCATTTCTTGAATTTTTCAATTTTATCGCGTTCATTTATAACGGGAAATATGCAAGTTTGTTATATCGCATTTGTCGTATGCGATTAATTTCATCTTCAAGGTCAATGTCAAGAGAAGTTAGTTTTGAATTTTTAAATAGACAACTTGTGTGGGATGAATTTACAAGTTTTTTGCTATTTATATTACCAATGTTGCATTTACCGAAATTGAAAAGACGAGTGGGAAAGTTATTGTCAAACGGTACGCGAGGTTCTACGACTGTTAATACTCCTTTGATATCTGATAGAAAACTGGGATTGGGGAAGAAAGAGTTATCTGGACCGCTTGAATTTCTACCAGAACGCATATGCGCTATTTGCTATCATCAAGATTCTGATTCAGTAGCCGCGGGAAGGGCTAATACAATCGAAGCAGGTACTGTTGGTATAGGAGCTAATGAAATTACAAATCCTTACGTGGCTAATGAATGTGGGCATATTTATTGCTACGTATGTTTAATTACGCAACTCGAGGAACAGGAGGGAGAAGGTTGGGAGTGTTTACGGTGTAGTATGGTAATAAAGAAGGCACGGCCGTTTATTGATATTGATAATATTGATGAAAAACAGGATGAAAATGACGGACAAGAAAATGAAGAACCTGATGTGGATGATGAGAGCATTGAGAATTCAGAACACGATGAAAGGTATCAGGAGGAACCTGATGGTGAAGACGACGAGATAGACCCCGAGAAGGTTGGAACAGAGCAGGAGGAAGGCGAGATGGATGATGATGGTGAAGAAATAGGAAGGGATCTACAGTTTATTGAGCAAAACTGATGCCGACTAGACTAAAGATATTTAGTTATGCATACAACGCTATTCAATTATTCAACCGCCATATATCAACGACAGATTGATTCAGAATGTAATAGTACCAAGACTCATATAAATCATGGACTAAATAGAATTCATCGGCGATTATAACATTGATGCAAACACTCGGGAAAAAAGAGACATTTAACAGGCATCCACATGAATTCCTGATTTCAATGGTATTATTACACAAAGGCCCGGCCTGTCATTTTCCAAATATTGCATCTTCTCGCTTCTTCGTCATACTACTAAGATCACTCATATTGCTACTCACATAAAAGAAAGATTAGCATATAACGGCATGATATTCATTATTTGACTAATTTGTATATATCGGTCCGCGACGCATCGTCGTTCTTCTTTTCATTATGAAATATACACAAATTCTTCACGTCAAATCAACGCTTTGAAACAACAATTTAAAGAAAAAAACATAATAGCTACGAAGTTTTTCCAAGTTGGTTGCGTATACAATACAGTTTGGTTATTTTAATTCCCGCGACTAAACTTTGTCGTGTGTGAATATCAAACATGAATGGCTGCGCTTTTAAACACCGGTAATGGTTTACGTTGATTTGCGGAGAGTATAAACTTGAAGTCGATAATTAAGTGGATGTCGATGCTCTTCAGATGTCTGCGCTTCGATTAGCCGTTCGTTCTGCTTTTTTATGGGCGTGAATGGTGAACATGTATATATGCGCGCAGCATGAAAACTGCAGAGGGAACAGATTATGAAGAGTATTAGTAGCTTAAGGATAATGAAATTGCGGTTTAAAATGATGGGAGGGATATTGTAAGCTAGCGTTTCTTGTTTGTTTTCCATTGAGGATTGAATCCGCGAGGAAAAAAGGTGCTGCGAAATATTTTATTGTTTATCGCGATTTTGCTAACTTTAGTGTGTATTATCTCTAATATAATATATATAACACATATGATTGCATTTGCGGGGGACTGTCTTATTAGAGGTCGCGGCGAATAAGTAGAACAATCTTTGTAGCTTTTTCTTTTAGGTGCAAAAGCTTTTGTTTCAATTTGATAAGATTCAAATACGAGGATTTGATAGTAAAACAAGCAAAAATCGTGGGTTTAGATTGCAGCTGTATTTTATTTCTTCGGGTATTGTTTCTGTCGTTTACAAGACTATTTAATATTCCTCGTCTATATTTTGATAATAAAAAAAACAGTGGTCTTTCTTTGTTTGCTATATTCTTCTGCCTCGTTATTTGTATTCTAGTCTGAGATATAACTCTGGATTGTGGTATTGTAAGCGTTGGTGATAATACTCAGATCGCGGCGGTCGCGGTGTTTGCTTCTCCGCTGTCAGCATTTTTCTATATTCCGTGCCCTTTTTTATTTTTATTTTTATTTTTATTTTTTCATTTTATTTTTTCATTTTTCCTGTTTAGTATTCAAAACTTCTCTGTTTAAATCTCCTGTTTTTTAGTGACTATTAAAGAATTAGTTTTATGTTGTTTTTTTGCGTTTCTTTCGTGCTTTTTATGAAGGGTTTGGATGCTTGTTGGCCGTACGCGTACGCACTGTATGAACAGGATTTGTAATATGGATTGGTAAAGATGCCGTTTACGGGGTTATGCGTGTGCGTAGAAGACTGATAGGTTAAGCGCGGTGAAGTGAAATCCGATTCTCCGTGGTCCTGCTGGACTTGAATATTTATACCACGCCTCTTCTCGCACTGTTTGCTGTTTGCTGTATTCTGTGTCTGTTCTCTACTCTTGATACCTATAAAATAAGTTTAGCTTTATACTAGGTTGTGGAAAAATGCTTGAGATTGTTCGCAGTAGTTGGGGAGGGGAGATTATTCATTTTGTTTCTGGAGGTAGATTATTTCGTCATCCGGAGCAAGTTCCTGGATTTGTTATCCCAGACTTTACTGTGAATGGTAATCAAAGTGTGGAGAAAATACATGGGTTTGGAAATGATGAAGAAGCTGGTCTTCCAGAGAAAACACATATATCAAATGGTTCATCAACATCTTCTTCCGATAAACAAACTCCACCTTCGTCTTATATTCTAGTTGGTTGGTATTCTTCTACTGATTCTGAGAATCCACAGAATTGGTCTTCTTTTAAACGCGCTTTAGTCTTGATGGAAGTCTCCTATTTGACTCTTTCTGTATACATTGGATCAGCTATTTATACTCCTGGGTTACGTGAAATTATGGAGGAATTTCATGTGAGTGCTGTTGTTGCTACACTACCGCTATCTTTATTTGTCGTCGGATATGGAATTGCGTATGTTTTGCTTTTGCTTTTGCTTTTTTTTTTTTTTTTCTTCTCTCTTTCTTGCCTTCATAGATTAGAGTGCTAATTTGGTGATAGTCCAATGGCATTCAGTCCACTTTCAGAAGTTACTTATGTTGGTCGTAATTGGGTTTATATGCCAGCTCTATTCCTCTTTGTGATCCTCCAAGTTCCTACCGGTCTCGTCACTAATATCACAGGCTTAGTCATTGTCAGATTTATAACAGGCATAGTATGCTCTCCACCACTTGCAAATGCAGGAGCTACTATAGCCGATATATCAAACCCTTCTACGATGTCTTATATGATTGCGATATGGGCTGTGACTACAGTTGCCGGACCTGCCATGGGTCCATTGATAGGAGGAGTTTTCACGCAGATTAAAGGTTGGAGATGGAGTATCTGGGCATTATCGTGGCTCTCTGGATTCTCATTTTCTTTTTGCCTTTTCTTCTTACCTGAAACTAGCGCGCAAACTATCTTATCCCGAAGAGCAAGAAGACTTCGTATTATAACCGGCGATTGTAGATATACTACACCCGCAGAACTGGAAGCATCGAAAATACCTGGTAAACAACAGATTAAAGAGGCGCTTGTTCGACCTTTTATTATCGCGTTTCTCGAACCTGGTGTGTTGGCTATTAATATCTACATTGGACTTTTATACGCCGTCACATATTGCTACTTTGAAGCGTTTCCACTTGTCTTTGGAGGTCTTTATGGATTCAATTTAATTGAGCAGGGACTTGCTTATATTGGGATTTTGATAGGTGCTTGCGTTGGTACAGTTATATATTTCCCTGTTTTGAAATATATAATTATTCCAAGTTTAATGCGCGGCGAATCTGCGGAGAAAATGCTTAAAGTGACGTTATATAGCGCGCCAATGATTGCAATATCGTTATATTTATTTGCGTGGGTTTCGAATGCCTCCTTGCATTGGATCGGTCCTATTTTCGCAAGTGGGTTATACGTCGCTTCATGTTTCCAAGTCTTTCAAGTAACTTTCTCGTACCTTGGCCTATCATATCCACGATATGTAGCTTCTGTGTTTGCTGGAAATGCGTTGTTCAGATCGGCGTTCGGAGCAGGATTTCCTTTGTTTGCTACTTCAATGTATACGAATTTAGGACCAAAGAATTTCCCGGTAGGTTGGGGAACTACTATTTTAGCTATTGCAGCGACAGTGATGTGTTTAATTCCTGTAGGGTTGATTTTTCTGGGCTCGAAATTAAGAGCGAGATCAAAGTATGCTGATTAAAGGATTTGGTAATAAGTAATAGGAAAGAATTGCTGTGTGTGATTATTATATATATATATATAGAGAGAGAGAGAGATGCAACCAGTGCGGAATTCAATATGAAAAAAAAAACAAAAAAAAAGTACGAAAATACAGATAGGAAAAGAGAAATGATACTGCATAATGAGAAAAATAAAAACACAATCTATGAAGCAACCTTATTTATTCATTATAATGATAAACCAAATAATTCGGCAGCCCATAAGCTTGATAACCTAATCGTTTAGCCATCTTTCCGAATCCTTCAGATTCAAGAAGATGGTAGAATGGGAATGAAGGAAACATTGCTCCATCACGGTGAACATCGGCCTTGACTAATAACGCAGTGGAACCTACTCCATCTACGGGGACTTCCTCGTTGACGTCTTTGCCGGCGGTATACATGTAAGCTAATACAGCTCTGCTAGTAGCCATTTCAGCGTATCCTGTGATGAAGAGATTAGTGTGAACTTATAAATGTAATAGCATAATTTCAAATTAATGCATACCTTCAAAGATAACCTCATCATCAGTCATAGATTGTGCCAATTGCACTGCAGTTGCACTATCTTGCCAAGTGTTGTAATCGTAAGGTCTTATTTTACTTTCTCCGTGATCCATATATCGTTGATAGCAATTCGCAACGACGATTGGTTTATTGTGGGCTGCTAGATCTTGAATCAGGGTTTTAGGAGTTTCCACTATATCGGCATCTAACCACAATATCCAACTAGTTTCAGCATTGATAGCAGTTGTATATAGAGAATTTCTGGCTTTGGCCATCGCTGCTCGGCGTTCTTTTTGACTACTTAATGCATGCCGATCTTTTTCACTTTGCGAAAATGGACTTTCAAAGTCTTGTCGAAGAATAGTGACTTTCGCGAAACGGTTCTTCTTAGGACCAGTTTGCAGCGCATTCACAGCTTCATCTAGACGCTGAATAGCTTGGTTCGCTTCACGACCTCTAGGTAGTATAAAGCCCAGTTCGATTAGTTCGTGAGGATAATTCAGATTAATAAGATTATTCCAATACTCGTCATAAAATCTTGTAAGCGGAGTCAAAATCAGCACTTTTTCTTGACGTTCAGAAGGATGCCATGAACTTGTGAGAGCATTCATTTTATGACGAATTATCGATTTAGATCCACCTGTAGATGGAGGAGGTCTGGTTCTAGCTTCGGACGATGCATGTGAAGTTGTGAAAAGGTAATATGTGAGAAATAGACCAATGCCGGTGAGAACAATGAACGTCAGACGTCGATTTCGAAAACGATAAGGAAGCATCGTTATGACTGTGTAATGTTCAAACCCACGTAGTTTGTTTTTGGTTTTTTTTTTTTGGTTGCGGTTATTGAATATGGGAATATACCAAAAACTAAACAAGAAAAAGGAGAAAAGAAAGAAGAGAGAGAAAAAACACGCAAATCTTTTGGTAAAGTAGATTAGAATAAAGAGAAAAAAGGACACACTATAAACAGTTGCTTTTCATGATGCCAAATCAATGAAAATATTCCAGATAAGTATAAAAAAGAAAAAAACAGAACAGGTTTGAATAAATCTATTTTATCAATATCTTTATTCTTTCTATTCTTTCTTTATATTCTTCCTTGCGTGAATTTTTCTTCTTTTTAGCTATTTTTATAATCTTCGCCTACTTGATTCACTAGCTCGTCCTGGAGGAAAATAAACGTGTTCGTGTAAATCACGTGGACCGCACTTTAAACTCTGTACCATTAAAAACCTCTCGGATTTGTGCCGTGTTTCTTTGTTATCTTTGTAAGGGGGATCTAGGTTGAGATTGAATATTTGGCGGAGGACGGGGAATAATGTCTGAAAATGTGAGAAATGAAGGGGATATTAATAGTAATAACAAGGACACAAGTCGGCATGCTAAAAGGCGACGAGCGGGATCTCAAAAGCAGGTTGATAACGCGTTGAATTTTATTTCATTCGAAAGTAACAGTAACAATATTGAAAATACCAATTCAAATACTACCAATAAGAACGAGAAACATGCGAAAAAGGCAAGACATACAACTGTCTATGACGCGGTGAAAAGGTCCTCAAAAAGAGGCTTAAATGTGACTACTCCTTCTGCGGATGAAGTTTTAGCTTCAAGAGTTGCTGGGTTACAAAATGTACTAGCATCTGAATATCTGTCTGTTTCTGAACAAGATCTACCGTCGAGTGTATGTATTTGTGTTTGCTATTTAGTGGAGGAAAGTGACGAATGCTGTACAGGATTTGCTGGCGGCATTGCATACTTATTGTTCAAAAAAACTGGACAAAGAACCAGACGGACGAGCTGCTATTAGGGCGTTTGATGGAGGTGCATTAATCGCATTTGGTGAGATTTTAAATGATTTCTACACTGTATATATACGTTATACTAATGCCCGCTAAGGATTACTTATTGAAGCAGCTAGTGAAGCACTTGTGAGAGGTGGAAAACGACCTCGACGGTGATCAGTAGCCCTTATTCTATTAATTTAGATTAATTTAGCATACGGTGAAGCTATGTTCGTTATTGTGATGTTGACCGGGAGTTGGTGTGATTTCTACGATTGCTGCACAGTGGCTTTCCTCTCTACTGTGACTCTCGACTATCTACGTTATATGTGTGCTTCCGAGATGGTAGTATTTTGTACGATAATGTGTTTAGTAATTCAATTTCTCTGCTATACTCTCGTACTCACGTACTCACGATGCATGCACTTATGAATAATAAAGATATTAATCATGACTGGGCAGCAAATCATTGATTATCTTTCAGCAAAGACAATCTCTTACTCTACACTTACCTTTACAATGTATACAACTAAACTAAACATAAGAAACTCAACAAAGATTTATATAAACAAGTGAATTACAGTAAAATAAAATACGAGATGCTCATTATTTCAACAAAGTCTCGTAATTTCCACTTATAAACCTAAAAACACAATAAAAAAAAAAAACTCCCAAACAAAACTTAAAGAACAGACCAGGACCAAATCATTTTTTCCCTCTTCTTTTTTTTTCCTCTTCTTTTTGTTTAACATTGTTTAACATTGTTTATATTGTTCTAAAACAATAAATACACGATCGACCTTTCAGTTGGTTCTGCTTTCGTGTTGTTTCTGCGAGAACCATTTTTATAATCTTTGTTTCTTGTGTGTGAATTTGGGAACAAAAATAAAAATAAAAAATATATTAAAAAAAACAGAAAGAACAATTACTTTTGATTTTTTGATTCTATTTAAACGTATGATTTAAGTACTCTTTTTCTTCTTTTATTTTAAACAAGAAGTTTAACGTGTTTGTTATTATAGGATCTCATTTGTTTTAAAAATGACTGTGAAAAATACTACTACTTCAGACTCGAAATCATACTATGGTACTGTTAAACTCAGTCGACCAGTCACTGATTTAAGCGTTGATGATGATGTTTGTAAAGTAGCTACAACAACAACAACTACTTCCTCTTCTTCTTCGTCTATTTTGCAAGGTGAGGAAACTATTGAGATTTCTGAGCACGAACACGGCGTCGAAGAAGAAGAAGAAGAAAACGAAGACGAAGAAGGGGAGCAAAAGAAACTCCCGCTTTTCGGGTTCCTTTTGACATGGAGATTTTGGATTATTTTCGTTTTAGGACAATCTCTTTCACTTAGCATTGTTGCTACTAATACTTTCACTACATATTTGACTAACGGAGGGGTTAATATTCCCGCTTTCCAAACGTTTTTCAATTACGTGCTTTTGAATCTGATTTTCACTCCGTATACATTGTATCGCTACGGATGGCGTAAATACTGGCGTATGGTATTTTACAGTTCGTGGAGATATATTCCTCTTGCATTTGCTGATGTTGAGGGTAACTATTTCGTTGTCAAAGCTTATCAATATACGAATATGCTTTCTGCCGAATTATTGGATAATTGGGCTATTGTCGTCGTCGTCGTTTTATCTTTCTTCTTTCTTAAAGTTAGATACCATTGGTCTCAACTTTTAGGCACTGGAATCTGTATTGCTGGAATGGCATTAGTTGTCGTCAGTGATGTTTTGACCGATAAAAACTACCAAGCCACGGATATGGTTAAAGGAGATTTGTTTATGATCCTAGGTGCGACATGTTACGGAGTTTCCAACACCCTTGAAGAATTCTTAGTTTCCAAGCGTCCAATATATGAAGTCCTGTCACAAATGGGAATGTACGGAATGATTATTAATGGAGTTCAAGCATCTATTTTTGAACGTGATTCAATTCGTGATGCATTATGGAATTCAAAAATGGCTGGTTGGTTCGTTGCGTATACGCTTTGCTTACTTTATTTATACTTGACTGCACCTATTTTATTTAGATTGTCGTCAGCGGCATTTTATAATCTTTCGCTGTTGACTTCTGATTTCTGGGGATTACTCATTGGTATTAAGGTATTTGGATATTATGTATATTGGCTCTATCCTGTTGGATTCGTATTTACAGTTTCTGGAATGATTATTTACAACTCGATGATTAAAAACTGGAAAGGTGAAGCGGTAAAGCCTTGGTTAGGTGAACATCAACGTGGAGGTATTGTAGGATTAGGAACTGCAAAGACTAAAGAGGATCAGGAGGAAGAAGATGCTGAAGAGATTGCAGAATCTTCAGAGAATGTTGAAATGCAACGTCCTGAGAATTCTGTGTAAACCATGTATTTGACTTAATCGCTCAGAGGGTTATTAAATTAATGAATCAAAATAAAGAGGTATTATGTATATTATTTTCTATTTTCTTTTCTTCAAGAAACGTAAGATAAAAAAAAAATAAACATCTAATCCCAGCCATCCCCCCAATCTTCATCATTCTTCTTTCCAGAATTTGGATTATTTAAACTATCAGAAGTTCCATAAGAACTGCCAAATCCAACCATTTTATTTGAAGATTGAGGTTTTTTATTAACCTGACCTAAACCACCAAGTTGAGTCTTTGTCTTTGGTTTTGCAATTCCGAAAGCTTGTTCAATATCAGCATCATCACCAATTCCCAAATCATCAAATAACGAAGAAAATTTATCTCCTCCGGGTCCACTGACGGAGTCCTTCGACGGCACGCGGGAGTATTTAGAAGAACTACCACCGCTGCCACTGCTGTTGTAATTATCATCAGCGGCAGCCATCTGAGAACGTTGCTCCGAAGTGAAATTTTGAAAAGTCTCAACTCCATAGCGACCGGTCTCAGTCATCTTTTGTCCAAATTGCATCATTGCTTTCCGAGCATTAGAACCCAGATCAGAATCAGCCAAGTTCTTGACGTTAGGTTTGATATACGTATCAGTAACCTGTCCGAGGTTCTTGGACAAAAACCCGAATCCTTTCGTCAAGCTTCCAAGGGGATCGCGAGTGAACTCGTCAACGGAGAGAGAAGATACAGAGGACGAAGCCGACATGTCGGGCGCAGGGGTGTTTCCAAAGCCAGCATACTTCCCACCCTGCGAAGGAGGTACATGATCTGGTCTCGACACATTGTCCTGGCCAAGACGCGAGAAGTACGCTTCGTTGCGGGCCTTTTGCGAAGAATGAAGACCAGGAGATTGCATGCCGCCGCCCGAGGTGGAGGAAAGCGAGAGCGCAGGCGAGGCAGTTCTAGACGGCGTACGCGATGTCTGTGATGGTCTGGATGTGTTGCGCACCCATTCACGGCCTTCGACAAGAGCAGTAAGCTTGTCCACAGTCAGAATTAAATGAAATAGCAGCAACAGCAGCAGAAAATCATACCTTGTCTTTGTAGTCCTCAGCAAAGGAGCTGGAGTACTTCTCCTTCACGCTCATGCCGTCGACAAAGCCCTCCGCGTCAAAAAACTCCTTTGCGCGTGCATTCCCGCCCAAGTCCATACGCTTCATCTCGTCGGGCTTGAACTGGTCCATGGTAATTGAGCGGATGAACGAGATGTGGACTCCGAGGCCGCGGTGGAGGCCTGCGCAGTCGAGACAGATGAAGATGCCGAACTTGGGCGATGCCCACTGCGGACTCGGGGCCCCGCAGTCAAAACAGGTCCTGTTTTCCTTCATCAGCTCCATGAGCCGACGTCGGTTGTCGGGGTCGACGGACCAGTCGGGCATTGTTTGCTGGTGCGGTGTGGGTACAATGAGAGACTATCTGTAGACTGGCTGTGGTGAGCGAGGGCGAAGGTGTGTGTAATCTCGAGGGGTTTGTATCACTTGTATCGCTTGTATCAGACGCGACAGAGCATAATGCCTAGTATTGCAAAGGAATAGTTGCTACGAACAAGTGCATTGATGCGTGTGGAACAAGTGTGCGGACGACAAAGAGTCGAGGAAAGTCGTCAGATTGAAGTATTAAGATAGTTGCAAGCAAACAAGAACGAATCAAGGATCCCAGATGCAAACATACACACAACACAACACAACAAAAACACATGTAAATCAAAAGCAGATGAAAAGGGGACTGGATAAATAAAATAGAACAACAACGAAAGCACACAAAAGCCTCTGCAGCTCTCTTCCGCTACTTCTTCTCTCGTTCTTCACGGCTTCTGCTGCGCGACCGCGAAGAAGTGAGCCGATTTCCAATCCTCGCAAAGAACCCGTCTTTCTGCTCAGCATCGTCGCCGTCGTCGTTGTTGTTGTTATTGTGCTCCGCGCTGCGTCCGCGACTTGAATCCGCTGCGTGCTCGTGTCCGTCTTGTCCCTCGACATACACGTTTCCAGCTCCCCCGCGGCCGATCTTGAACACTTCGCCCTTCCTCACCGCCATCGCCTCGTCGACCTCTGTCAAATACTCGTCCGGTGTCTGCGCCGGCAGCGTATCAACCGACTGCACGTTTCCGTAGCCACCGCGGCCAGAGTGGAAGGTCTGCGTCGGCGAAGTAAACACCTGCACTGGCGCCTGCGACGAGTCTTTGTTTGGCTGTGTCGTCACATTGCCCGCGCCGCCTCGTCCGTAATGATGAGCTCCTGCCATTTTTCCTCTTTTGTATTCGTACAAGCAAACAGCAGAAATAAATGCAAGAATATAGCCACAAATATATGCAATACAAATACAACAGCAGAAATCAAAGCTGCAGAACGCTTTAATCACATTTTATGCCCAGCATTAAAACTTTTCCGTTCGCGTCTTGGCCTTTTCTTCTCCTACGTCAGTCCACGTGACTCTCTAATTTCAACCTTAACCTTAACAAATACGTTTTTTGTGCTGCATTTGTATCTCGAGTACTTACAAGAACAATCAATTCAATACAAAAATATAACAATAAACAAACAAAAAAACAACACTATTTTACTGCTTCATCCTGATTAAAATAAAATATCCCTTTTTAGTTGGTCTGCATAACTTGCCACACGCGGATCTTGTTGTCGGTGTAGCCCGCAAACAGGTTCTGTCCATCAGAGCTCCACGCCAAACTTATGCACTCCGGCTCCTTTCCTCCCTCGGCAAAGTCGGGCTTCAAGTCATCAACCGAGATCTTCTTCTCCAAGTCAAAGATCTTGATCGATGACGACGTCGCTGCGCAAAGCCAGTATCGGTTGGGCGAGAAGGTAAGAGCATGGATCTCATCGCCCGCATCGAGCGAGTACAGATGCTTAGAGTCGTTCAAGTCCCAGAGCATGGTCTGGCCGTCCTTGCCGCCAGACGCGCACAAGGTTCCGTCGGGAGAAATGGTGACGGCGTTAATGTATCCGGTGTGTCCAATGTGATCAGTCTGCAACTCAGCGTACTCCAGATTCCACACCTACTCACTGTTAGCATTTCTCACCCTCATCTTACTTTAACCATTCAAATGACAAAAAAAAAGACATATGTATATATGTACCTTGACAAGCTTGTCCCATCCGGCAGAAACAATGACGGGGTTGGCGGGGTTGGGAGAGAATCGGACAGCGGAAACCCAGTCGGTGTGGCCCTTCTCGGTAATGGTGTACTTGCACTCGGCAATCAAATTCCACAGCTTAATGGTCTTGTCGCGCGAGCCAGACACAATTTGTCGGTTGTCGGACGAGAACGAGACAGAGAGCACATCGGAGGTGTGGCCAACGAAGCGGTGGACGGTCTTTCCGGTCGAAAGCTCCCACAGACGAAGGGTCTTATCCCACGAAGCAGAGACGGCGTACAAACCGTCCGAGGAGATGACACAGTCCTGGACGATGTGCGAGTGTCCGTGGAGGCTGCGCTTGGGAACACCATAAGAAGTATCATCGCGAGTCCTTTATAAGAAAAAAAAAAAGAGAATTATCCCCTGTCAGCCCGTCTTCTTGTTTTTATAATTTTCTCTGATATAGATGGTACATACAACTGCCAAACAATGAGAGTCTTGTCTCTTGAAGCCGAAAGCAGCAAATCGGGGTTTTCGGAGGTGGTGGCGAGCGAGGTAACCCAGCTGAAAAGATTACATATTAGACAGCTATTCTTTTTATCTTGAAATATATTTGAATTCTGCAATTATCTCACCCAGCATGGCCTAAATACTTCAATGTTAGCAATCTCGCTCTCACCCACAACCAGCACCACTATTCACAGAACCAACTCACCCTCAAGGGTTCCACGGAGCATCAAAGCTTCTCCCTGTGACATTTTTTCAATTATATATTATTCTGTTTATGTTGAAGGGAAACAAACAGTCAATATGCGGTTCGTATAAAGTCCTGGCTTCTCTGGCTGTGTGCTTTCACGAGGTTGAATGTGCGTCGAGGGCCAAAGTGCAAACCCTACATTTGGAAAGCAGTCACGCAATTAGTTTAGCCCTAATCTAATCTGATCTGATCTGATTTTCAGGAATATTACATTTGACTACGTCTATAATAATAATAATAATAATAACAATAATAATAAAAATGCACACCCATTTTTGCTCCAAATACCCAAATAAATGCCAAATGTATATACAAAGGAATCAAATTACGCCTCTTCATTTCTTTCTTCAAACGTCGGAAGAAGATGCGACGTCGGAAGCCGTCGTATCGCTCTTTGTTCATTAAATATTGTAACTCCACGATCTTGCAATACCAAAGCAACTTTAGGACTTGTAAGTGTAAGTACAAGTGATCTTCTGTCGCCTTCTTGAGGTGGATCCATCCCAACCCATTTGCCCCAGTTTGGAGGAAATGCCAGAATGTCTCTTTGAACGGCTAGTATTTCGTTTTCTGCTAATAGTTGTTCTTGGATTTCTGCTCGGCTCAGGTCAGGTCTATACTGCACGTCGTAAATAATCATTTGCCTCCAATATGATGAATTTAAAATCCGCGTTCCCGGAGGTGCTCCCGCAAGCCATCGATTTCGCGCTCGATATGTATCATACGGCTGTAATGCTCTGCTTGACAGAAGCCTGATATGCCGAGTATCAGGTGAATGTAATGTACCCTGCACAAAGAACGCGTCAAAGAAGTAAAATCGGCCTTGACTGTTTAGAGCCGCCATCAAACTAACCAAATATAACTGATCATCAATGATTTCAGGAGGTTTCGGAACAGAAATCAAAAGAGATGTAGGAGGTGTCAAGTAGAATTTGTTGGATATTGAATTTCTATTAACTCTCGGTTCAGTTTTTGGAAATTCGCTATATAACTTTCCATTTGCATCTCTTTCACGATCATGTGTATGTTGCAAGTATGAGCCATTACTCGTCTTCTTTTCTTGCTTGTTTTCGTTGAATTCTGGAGTTTGGAATCCTTTCTGGAGCTCCTTTTCAGGTAACTCATTTGCTTTGACCATTGAATCTAGAAGTGAAGATATAAATGATGAACGCCGAATTCCTCCATCTCGGTAGCCAAATGAATTATATACATTATGAAGAATTCCTAAACGTCCCCTTAATCTAATCATTTCTTTATATTCAATAAACCAGTTTTGAATTCTAGTTGAATAAGGACTCCTCGTTTGCAAAGGAAATATCTCGAATTGTTTGTGCGGCGAGATTTATAAACTTTAAACTCCCGACATTGACTTTTGTGCGTCAATCAACTTGTATTATAGTAACCACAGCAACAACAACACTAAATAAAAAGCGATAGCAAAAGGTGCTGATACAGAGATTATAAGCTGTAATTGAGCAATTGGTTGCTTACGGAATATCCTGTTTAATATCGATTATTCACAAGTGTGAAAATCAAATCAACAACGACAACATCTCCACATTATCTTCATTAACAACAACAACAACAACGCAACAACAATGGTCACTTTAGATGATCTTCTTTCTCATTTAACTTCCGTATCACCATTTCTACAAACTACCTATTACTATACTCAGCTATTAATATTCCACATAATCAGACTTGCAAAGCCTCCCCTTCAATCTTTAACTACCGACAGCCCAGATCTCCTTTCAGTAGTTTTACTTTTAGTGATTTTATGGGTATCATTGTTAGTTGTTAATCAAGCTGCTAAAATGGCTTATGGAGTTGTGGCATTGGCTATTAAAATGGCGGTGGTAATTGCGGTCTTTGCTGTTGTTTTGTATTTTGTTAATGGAGGTGGGGAAGGTGTGTCTGAGGAACCTGTGCCGTTCCATCAACAACAGCAACAGCAACAGCAACAGCAACAACAACAACAGACGCAAATGGCGTGGTTCAGTACTGGAAAGATATTAGATTATTTACGGCTTAAATGAAGATCCTTATCACTAAAATAATTGTGAAATTTGTATTTTATTTCTCGTTTTTGGAGGTCTTTTATTTGGTTTATCGACGTGTGTCACATTTGATTTCTGGATTTTCCTTTTTACAGGGCGTTTTTTTGTTGTTCTCTTTTTCTATTTATTATTTATCCATCTGCTAGCTTCTGCTTGGATATTCAACCGTCTATGTAATTTAACATAGTGAAAACTAATTCATGTATATGTAACATATATATATATATAACATCCAGTTCTCAAAGGTAATCAAACAACTTAATAAAATGCAAATAAAGAAAAAGAAAACACAAGATGCAAAAAGAACATAAAAAAAAACAACAGAGAAATGCTTGGAAATACTTCAACTCCACATCAAGTACGTACGTAACACATCATAAGGTCATTCAACTATACCCCTTCACCAAGAAAAACCCAACCAAAAAATCCGAACACTACTGGAAAACAAAAACTCAATCATGAAAAGAATAGAAAAAAAAAATAGTATGCAAAAAGGTCGATATATGCAAGCAACATCCTCTACTTATAATCAACAAAAAAAAAAAAAAAAAAAAACACAAACCACAACCTTGAAAAGTATCATAAATATTAAAAAAAAAAAGCAACATTTCATTTCAATAAAAGCAAAGCTCAGAAACCGCAAAAAAAAAAAAAAAAAAAAAAAACGCCCTAAAGTGCCATGGTAACAGTAACACTCTGACAATTAACCAATAATGTAGGTGGTAATTGATCCAACCATAGATCTAGTTCTTCGATATACGCTACACTTTCTTCTTCGCTTTTATATGTATTAGGCATAGGAGCCGGTAATGTTGCGAATAAAACTGCTGCGTCTTCTGATTGTACGCGCATTAAATCGTTGAGAATTAAATGCTGCGCACGAGCTGGAAGGTCGTTGAAAGAGAGATAGCGGTCGTCGTGGTAAGGCGTACGTGATGGATTTGTATACGTACGAGAAAGACGGGATGAACTTGAAGTAGTTGTAGATGGCGCTAAAGGATGCTTGAAAGGAGAGGAAGCAGAAGAAGAGGAAGAAGAACTATATGCAACTGACGCAGCTGGGGTAATTGGATTCTCCGCTTCTTGGGGTTGTTGAACAGCTGTAAGCGGAGTAAGTGAACCCAAGGATGAAGAGCCGCGTTGATGAGAAGCAAATCTAATTGTCTTTTGCATCTCATCTTCTTCTTCCAAAACTTCTGAATGAGGCATGGTTTGACCACTAAAATGCGGCATCGAACGTCTTGGCCTCGATGAGGTTCCATTAATAGTTGCAAGTGAAGATTGATGTAAAAGCTTAGGACGGACTGTAGGACTTGTAGCCGCCATAGTAGCAATTGAAGCAGAAGCTGCTTCGCTTTCAATATCAATCAAATTTCGCGCTTGTTCATCATGTAACTGCCGTTCTTCACTCGCAAGTGTTGCAGCCGCGGCATGGGCACGGAACAGTGTTGCTGCGGAACTTGCGGAACTCGACGCTGATCGTTTCGATAAAACAGTATCTGCAGGTGACAGATCGCGTCCTTTACCAGTCCTACTACTTCCACTAGCAAATCCTGTACTCTCAGTATTATATCCTTCTTCACTGTCATCACCAATAACGATAGCATCTTCATCTTCATCTTCAGAGTCATCATCAATAGCATAATCAACAGCTTCGTCTGCTAATCTTGAAGTTTGCATAGAAAATGACATTCCAATCTTTTGCATCTGAGTTAAAGTTTGTCTTCTCTTTTTCAGCAATTTCTGAAATTCTGGAACATCATTAGCACCAGCCATCGCAGCTAAGTTTGACATTGAAGGAGCAGCTGAGAGTGATTCACGAATAGCAGATGGAGAAACTGATACTTCACCATTAATATATGACATTGGAATAGGCGCTCCAACCTCGATTAAATCAGCACGTTCAAGAAGATTCCGAGCTTCTTGCAATTCAGCCCACCATGGTTCATTTATTAATGCCTGACTCACTCGTCCAGTGGTATCCGCGCGACCGTGAAGGATGGTTTCATATGCAGGTACACTTCCATCAGATAAACAAAACACACAGACTTCAGCTTCGATACGCAAACTTTCAAGTAAAGTACGCACACGCCCATACTCTTCCTCAACATCCTCTTGATACTCTACAAACACTAGAACCCTGGTTTTATAAAATTTCTTCCATGATGGTACAGTATGTAAGATAGCACCAAGTTGCAAGATAAGTGTATACGTATCAAAATTTGTAGAAAGTACAGAACCTTCTCCATTAGGTTCAAGTACATGAGCAGACATTTGGATAGGCCATAAATCGATATACTTTTTAGTTTGCTCAGATTGCTTATCCCAGCTATAAGGTAATTCCAAAAAATTAAATCCTCTGGCAAGCGCAACGTTAATCTGCAAAGCAAGCAAATCTTCTATAATATTCATATACTGCGTCACAGTCATTGACTGACCAGGTTTTACATTATCAGTAGGTAAAGAGTCGAGATTGACTTTCTTCTGATATGAGTGCTGGAGAACAGGACGAGAATGATCACCTTCAGCTTTAGTACTAACAGGTGTCAAAGTTTCACCAGAAACTGTGCGTTTCTGATATGAAGAAACATCAAAGAATCCCATAACGGCGATATTTGGCTTCATACCACCAAGTCCCGCCTGCATAACGATATTTCTTGCACCCCAGACAAAATCTGGATCGACAGCCATTTGCACAAACGCTTTCAGTTTACTAACGTCGCGAAGTTTGATCCAAGCAGATTGAATTTTCTTCATTTCCGCTAAACCTTCTTGGAAATCGTCCATTACCACAACATGGCCAAGAATATAAAGCGCACCTTTCTTTAAGGAGTTGCAAAAGTGGATTAAATTCCAAGATGTGCGAGGATCATGTACAAAGAGTAAAACCTGAGGTCTCCAAAATTTAACATGATCTTGTCGAAGACGTAAAAGGTACTTTCTCACTTGATGGTAAATCAACGATTGAGCAACATCACCCCATGACTTTGGCGGCGTCAAGTAATGAATAATGATAAAAAGACCAATAAGAACAGCAATAATTATACTAGCGTAAATACCATCGACGACAAACATCGTCGCAACGCAAAATACTCCACCTGCGAGTGCGGTAATTGAGTTAAAAAAGTGAAACGACGGTCTGAAATTGGGCGCAGAACTAATTTTAAGTAAAAAGCAAGCAACGTTGGTAACGATAAAAGTCATAAGGAAAGCCATAGTGACCAAACTTGCAATCTGGTTGACAGGAAGTAAAACTGTGATTTGACAGAGAATATAAGTAAATATCACGGCGTAAATTGGCTCGTCGCCTAATTTCGTGCCTTGCTTGAAGATACGAAGTTGGGGTAAGATATCATCGCGTGCAATAGCTTGGAGGACTTTAGCTGCACCTAAAATGCCGACGATAGAGGAGAATAGGGCGGTTGACATTTCCCCTAATATTATGACATATTTCGAGAGATTGACAGTTTGCAAAACTTGTACGTCAGTATACAGAAGTTGACGGGGAATAGAAGCAGCCATGGCGATAATAACAAGCGCGTAAAAGCAAAATGTCATGAGGAGACCGTAAAGAGTACCCTTGGGAATACTCTTGCCCGGGGTCTTTAAATCGCCAGACATACTAGCACCAGCAAAGATACCAGCGGTAGCAGGGAAGAAGATGCCAAAGATGTCTTGGAAGTTCTCCGTTCCGGTGATTTCACTGCCAGCAGCGCCTGCGGTAAAGTGCGGAAGGGTATTGTTTCGCAGGGTTTCGAGAGAGAGGCCAGAGTAAACTACCTCAAACTCGGGAATGAAATGCTCGCCCATGAAGAAAGCAGAGAGGGGGATGGAGAGTGTGGAAAGGACGAGGATGACAAAGAGAACATAACCGGCTTTAGTGAAAGCCGAAGAGCCAAGCATGCAAGCGCCGGTGCAGAGAAGAAGAAGCGCAGTCGCGTAGACAAATTCAAACCACTAAACAATGAATTTGCGATTCAGCAGCCCGAACTACCACGGCACAAAAAAAATAAAAAAAGGGAACAAGTAGAGAAATTACTTACGCGACCCTCTGGCAAGATCTTTGAGGTGATCCCGTATTCGTTGCCAAAATTTGAAACAATAGGCTCGACGAAACCGACAACATTCAGAGCTGCATTGAGGACCTGGCCAATGTAGAAAACGATACCGATAGAGCCACCGAACTCGGGGCCGAGTGAGCGCGCGATCATGTAGTACGCACCACCTCCACGAACGGTTCCATTTGTTGAAATAGCAGAGATAGAAAGAGTTGTGAGCAGGTCGATGATGTATGACATTACGAGAATTGCTGGGAAATTAGTTAGATACAAGTGTTTAGAAATCTGTGACAAGAAAATGGCAGTACCAATCATGACGATGACGCCCACTTGACCAAGGATGAAACCGAAGCGCAGAAACATGAGAATAGAAAGCACATTAAGCGTCGTCGGGACAAATACCTAAAATATAACTACATTAAAGCCGGTCATTGAGGATATACAGGAAATATTCTTACACCGGAGAAAGTGCCCATCTTCGCGGTATTCGCATCAGGAGAAGCCTTTTCCGCAGCTTCGTCCCGCAGAGCAATGCGCTGCTTCAAGCCACAGCACCCGCAAATACGCTCCCAAAGTGAATGAGAAGCCATTACAGTAAGAAGAAATAAACCAATAACGACCAAACACGCGTAACAACACGTTCGTGAAGAGAGAACGCAGAGAGAGACTGTGTATGCAGCGACTAGTTAGTTTCCCGAGGGCGGCATCTCTCCGCAAGTTTGTCCTGGACCACATTCCACGGGTCTGCTGCGGCATGCAACCCGTGTGATATGCTCCAGGATTAGACGCACCTCTTCCCCCTTCTTATCGCCGCTGGCGCCAGATAGTGCATACCCGTAGTCTGCTGCCGGCGGACTGCTTACTAAGTTTGCTGCTGCTAATGTTTTCTTTGTTGTTGTTTATCAGTTTGTTTAGCAGCACAGTAATATGCTCCATGACTGTGAGTGAGCCAAAACCCGGGCAACCTAGACTGAGAACGCGCCCGGGGGGGGCGGAACTGCCGGTTATCAGATGATGTATTAGTAATATCAGAGTAATCAACACTTCTGCCGACTTGGAGCTAGTGTGTTATGCGTTCAGCAAACCTGCGTCTGTGCACTATTGAAAAAGTGGCACGGTTGAATGCAAAAAATTACTCAAAAGCGGAGTAAAATTACTGTAATAAGTAATACCGTATATGGCTGCATATATATTACTTAAGCATGCACAGATATGCGTTATTCCTCCCAACGCTTAGCCCCAACTTCCCCTTGGAAAATCCTATTTCGTTGCTATCGCGCACTCAGTCTTGTTCAACAACATCAACAGCATGTCTTCTTCGTCCATTGACGTTCCGCACAGGCGCAATAGCTCTGTTGCTTCGACTACGACCATGGCAACTGCTCAGTCTTCACTAGACTCTCAGCGGACGTTCACGAGGCCGTCAGCGCCGTCGCCGGCCTTTCCTGCTGCCAGAATCGGCTCGCAAAACACGCCCGAGGCCACCTCCTCAAACGTGCCCAACACCTCGATTTCAGCAGCAGCAGCGACACCGGCGCCGAATTTTAGCTCGGTGGGGTTTTCTTCGACTTCCGTTGCGAACAATTTCGTGCCAGAGTCGGTGTCGTCCGCTGAATACGATCCCTCGTTCGTCCGCACCATCGGCCGCCACCTCGTCTCGCCAAAGCCATCTTCGCCTGCGTCGTATGCCAGTTCTTTTTCAAAAATGCATGGCAGAGCTGCATCTATTTCCTCTATGAACTCCGCCTCTGTCCGCGCGTCGCCGGCGCTTCTGCAACCGCAGCAGCAGCAACAGCAACCACCGCAGCCAACAGACACAGACGTTGACGCAAACTTCTACGATCTCACGCTCCAGGGCGGCGACATCACGCGCGAGCTCTACAACTGGCAACGCGTTCACGCAGACCAGGCTCCGTCGCGCAAACCCCGCTCGCGCTCCTTCTCAGACATCCCGCGCCCGCAGTCAGACGACGACACTCTCAATATCCACAACATCCACGTTCCTGGTGGCTTCAGACGAAATTACCTCCTCTCCAAAGCCCGCGCTGAGCCAGAATATCAAAACTACGGCGCAAACGTTCTTACTAACGGCGCGCAAGTTGGCGAAAGCAGCGCAAACGCAAGTGGTCTCATCGTCGAAGCATCCGCTGATCCGTTCAACCAGCCTCGTCCTCGCCCTTTCCTTACTCGCAACTTCCTTGAATTCCTGAGTGTATATGGTCATTTTGCTGGCGAATCATTGGAAGAAGACGAAGACGACCAGTTTGATGGCGATGAGTTTAGCGAGTACGGAGAAACTTCAACTATCAGAAGCTCAATGACGGCAGATGAAGGCCTTCACCAGCGACTGCGGCGGCACCTCAGCAGAACATCCACAGACACCGGCCGTTCCTCCATCGGCACTGATGGCTCTTCAATTAACTCTGTAGATGAGGAGTCTGGGTTATTAGGGAAGCGAACTGTTGGTGTCGTCAGTAAACACCGCGCTAATCAAGTTGTTCAAGATACCAGTGCTACTAAAGCTGTTTTATTATTATTAAAAGGCTTCGTTGGAACTGGTGTTCTTTTTCTTCCAAAGGCTTATTACAATGGAGGAATGTTGTTTTCTTCCGCTGTTCTGTTCTTTGTCGCTGTCTTGACGTATTACTGCTTTATCTTACTTATCGATTCGAGAATGGTTGTTCAAGCCAGCTTCGGAGGTTAGTCTTCTCTTGCTATTGATTTGCTGATTTTTTACTAAAACTCTTTCTTTTGCAGATATGGGCGGAATTCTTTATGGAAAAAAAGTACGAATGTTAATTTTGACCTCTATTGTTCTTTCTCAAATTGGGTTCGCTGCTGCTTATGCAGTCTTCACATCGGAAAATTTGCAAGCATTTATCATGGCAATTACTGACTGTCGTGTACTTGTTCCTGTTCGTTACCTGATCTTTTTGCAAGTTATTGTGTTTATCCCACTTTCCATGGTCCGCAACATCTCAAAACTCTCTCTCTCTGCTTTAATTGCTGATTTCTTCATTCTGCTCGGTCTCGCTTACGTATACTTCTGGGATGGACGTGTACTTGTCGAACATGGTGTATCTGATATCGCAGCTTTCAACAGTAAGGATTGGACTTTGTTTATTGGAACTGCTATCTTCACATTCGAGGGCATTGGACTTGTTATCCCCATTCATGAGTCAATGCATAAACCAAATCAATTTTACTCTGCTATTGGTATCGTCATGGCTATTATTACATTTGTTTACATCTCAATGGGAATTTTGTCTTATGCTGCTTATGGATCTAATGTTGAGACTGTTGTTATTCTCAACATGCCTCAAGATAATCGACTTGTCAATTCTGTTCAATTTATCTATGCCATGGCAATTTTACTTTCGACACCATTACAACTTTTCCCTGCTATTCGCATTATGGAGAACGCATGGTTTCCAAAATCCGGAAAGCATGATCTACGTGCCAAATGGACAAAGAATGCTTTCAGAATGGGCGTCGTTTTAATTACTGCTTTTGTAGCGTGGGGAGGTGCTGATGATCTTGATAAATTTGTCGCGCTTATTGGGTCATTTGCTTGTATCCCTTTAACCTACATTTATCCACCTTTATTACATTATAGAGCTTGTGCGAATACTACGTTTATGAAAGGAATAGATATTTCTATTTTCTTGTTTGGTCTTGGTTCAATGATTTATACTACTCTAAATACTATAGAGAGTTGGGCTACTAGTGTTCCTGATAATGATTTTTTTAGATACTGTGCGTAAAGAAAGAGGATAATTACAATTATCTTTTTTTTTTTTTCGTTAAATAAACGTTGGGATATCTTTTATGTTATTTTTTCTTATCTTTTTTTTCTTTTTAAACAAAAAAAAAAAATAAAACGGGATTACGAATTGCATAAATACTTTGACTGAAATACTCTTCTATTCTCTTTTTTTTTTCTTTCTTTATTTCACTATAAGTCTAAAACTGGCTAGAATATCTCTAGTTTCATGGTTGCATTCTTCATTATTTGCCATAAAATAATTTTTTTTTGTTCGTCCCATTTTTTTTTCTTCGTTTTATGCATTGTCTGTTGATTATTGATTATTGATTGTTTATTTTATATTATACTGTTATTGCTAATGATGTTTTCTTTTTTTGGATTGGTTTTCTTCTTGTTGATTGAATGATTTTTTGTTTTTCGTTTTTTTCGGACTTGTTTTAGCTTGTACTGGGTGGTGGTAGTGGAATATTCATTTTTTTTCTTTCGCACTTATAATCTTTTGAGATGTGGAGTGTCATGGAGACGTAAAGTGTAAAAATCACAAATTGGAGTAATATCGAACAAAAAAAAAAATTAAAAGTAAGTAATAGAACTGTTATTATACAAAATGCAGAATCTAATTTTCTATATAGTCGGCACCATCATATGCCGGCTCCAATACTCTATAAGCGCATTCTACACCTTCCTTTGCAAATCTTCCGATGATTTCTTGAGCGATCGAGTCATAATTTTCCGTGGCGAGAGCAAGAATAGTAGGGCCTGCGCCAGAAAGACAGATTCCGAGTAAACCAGGATGAGATTTAGGAGTTACTGAAGCAAGAATCTCGGTTAAGCCTGGAATAAGAGTCTTTCTATAGGGTTGATGGACTTTATCTTGCATGGCTTGGTAAATAAGATCAGCGTCAGGAGGTGAGCGAGTAAGAGCTGTAGTGAGGACAGCTAAACGTTGGAGATTGAAAATGAGATCACTGGCTGGATAAGTTTTTGGTAAAACACTGCGAGATGAAGCTGTTGAGAGCTCATAGTTTGGGATAATTGCAATTGCTTTGACTTCTTTTGCCCAGCCGAATTTGATGTGGTGGCCGATTCCATACGGAGGCTTTGGTGGCTTGAAGCCAGTGTCGATTCCGCCTGCAGGTTCGGGGAGCACTTCAGCAAGAGGAATTTCTTTCCTTTCAGTATCAGCAGCGTCTAATTCACGAAGATAAGAGCCGACAAAACCACCCATCATTGCAGCAGTAACATTATCCGGATGACGTTCAATCATTAGACAGTAGTCCATCATCCGCTCTTTTGAAAGACCAAGTTGGCCAATTGCATTTCCGAGCATAACGCCAGCAACTACAGCAGCTCCAGAAGATCCTAATCCACGACCGAGCGGGATAGGATTCGTGATAGTGACGACAGTAGTAGCAGGAAAGCTCTTGATATCATGGCATTTCAACACATAAAGCGCTGTCCGCGTAATAAGATTGTGATCAGCAAGAACAGGAAGAGCTTCAGCGCCTTCACCCACGTTGATAATCTTGCAATTCTGCTCAGCTGAAGGAAACTCTTCGTCTACTTGAACTTCAAGTTCAAGAAAGATTGAAAGCGCAAGTCCAACAACATCGAAACCAGGTCCAATGTTGGCTGATGAACAAGGAACTCGGATTGAAAATGACCGCGGCATAACTCCTTCTTCTTTTATATTTTCAATCTTTTGATTTGAAATATATTCTCTATGCAAAATTAATTGATTCGTAACTCAAAAGCAACTCCAATGGCAATATCGCAGTTTTCACCCACACAAATGGTAATAAAATATAAAAATAAACATTATCCAGATTTTTTTTCACAAAAAATAAACCCAATTAGGGTCTCTTACTAATTTTGGATTATAAAACACCCTTCGAGAAGTCCCAAATTGTTTTACACATTGAAAAATTTCCCATTCATGAACTTCTCTCTTTGACAGCAACTGTTCAATTTAACACATTCGTTGTTTCGAAAACGGGACAACAAAAGAAAAAAACAACAACAATAGCAAAGAGAAAAAGAGAGGCGTTGTTTTAAATGTCCTTGCGAATTCTTCTTGTTGGAAATGGCGGTCGCGAGCACGCGTTGGCGTGGAAACTAGCTCAATCCCCGCTCGTCCAACATATCTTTGTTGCACCGGGAAATGGCGGTACTGCGAAGGGCATTGCTAATGTTGAGAATGTTCCTATTGATAGTGCGGATTTCGCTGCTTTGGTCAATTTTGCTTTGGAAAAAGATATAAATCTCGTGGTTCCTGGACCGGAACAGCCATTGGTTGATGGTATCGAGACAAAGTTTCGTAAAAGTATGGGGTTTTTGTGAATATTTGTTTAAATGAAAAAGTTCGTGTTCTAATATGGGTTGAATAGTCGGAATCAAGGTCTTTGGACCGTCTGAGGCTGCTGCTCGTATGGAAGGCTCCAAGACTTTCTCGAAGGACTTTATGAAGAAGCATGATATTCCCACCGCTGCTTACGAGGTTAGTTATTCTCTTGAAGAGTCGGCCTCGCTTGCGACTGCTAATAAGAACCACCGCAGAACTTTAGCAAATTTGAAGATGCAAAGGCTTATGTTGACCGCGTTGACCATAATGTCGTCATCAAGGCCTCTGGCTTAGCTGCTGGTAAGGGTGTTCTTATTCCCACTTCCAAGCAAGAAGCCTACGAAGCCTTGAAGGAAATCATGCAGGACCGCGCATTTGGCGACGCTGGTGACGAGGTTGTCATTGAGGAGTGCTTAGTTGGCGACGAACTTTCCATCCTTGCATTTTCTGACGGATATACTGTTGTTGATTTACCTCCTGCTCAAGATCATAAGCGAATCTTTGATGGAGATAATGGACCTAATACCGGCGGCATGGGAACCTATGCTCCTGCCCCTGTTGCTACTCCTTCAATCATTGAGGAGATCCGCAAGACAATTATCAAACCTACTATCGACGGTATGCGTAAAGATGGTTTCCCTTTCGTTGGAATGCTCTTTACTGGTATCATGCTTACTGCTACCGGACCTAAGGTTCTTGAGTACAACGTTCGCTTCGGAGATCCCGAGACTCAATCCATTTTGCCTTTACTTACAAAGGAGACTGATCTTGCTGAGATCTTCCTTGCGTGCTGCGACCATCGCCTTGATGCGATTACCATCAAGACCAGTGGACAATTTGGTGTCACTGTAGTTGTCGCTGCCGGTGGATATCCTGGAAAGTATCAAAAGAAGTTACCTATCACAGTCGATCCTATTGAAGGCGATGACACCTTTATTTTCCATGCTGGAACAAACATTGATTCCGAGGGTCAACTTGTTTCTGATGGTGGCCGTGTTATTGCTGCTTCTGCGGTAGCAGATTCGCTTGAGGAAGCTGTTAAGAAAGCGTACCTTGGCGTTGATAAGATTCATCTTCAGGATATGCAATTCAGAAAGGATATTGCTTACCGTGCATTCCGTGAGACTCAAAAGGAGGTTTTCACTTATGCCAAAGCCGGTGTTTCTATTGACGACGGAGCTGAGCTTGTTGAGAGAATCAAGGCTAAGGTTAAATCTACTGCTCGTTCTGGAGCTGATGCAGAGCTTGGAGGATTTGGTGGATTGTTTGATTTAAAAGCCGCTGGATTCAAAGATGCTCTCATTGTGGCTGCTACTGACGGTGTTGGTACAAAAGTCAAAATTGCTCAAATGTCTGGAATCAATAATACAGTCGGTATCGATCTTGTTGCTATGAACGTCAATGATTTAGTAGTTCAAGGCGCTGAGCCTCTTATGTTTCTTGATTACTTTGCTTGCTCGAAGCTTGATCTTAAAATCACTGCTGATTTCGTTGCTGGTGTTGCTGATGGTTGTATTTTATCTGGTTGTGCTCTTGTTGGTGGTGAAACTGCTGAAATGCCAGGTATTTACCATGATGAAGATTATGATGCGGGTGGAACTGCTATCGGTGCAGTCGAACGCGGACAAACGCTACCAAGAATTGACGAAATGAAAGCCGGTGATGTATTAGTTGGACTTGGCTCAGCTGGTGTTCATTCTAATGGATTCTCCCTTGTGCGCAAGATTATTGAATATTCAGGCGTTAATTATACTGATCCTGCTCCCTGGGATCAATCCACGTCCACTCAAGAGAGTTTGCTCACACCTACTCGTATTTATGTCAAATCATTATTACCCGCTATTAAGAAGCAGCTTATTCTCGGAATGGCGCATATTACAGGTGGAGGATTAGTTGAGAATGTTCCAAGAATGCTTCCAAATCATCTTTCCGCTAAACTTGACGGAAGTACATGGCCAGTTTTGCCAGTTTTCAAATGGATTGGAAAAGCTGGTAACGTCCCACAAGAAGATATAAAACAGACTTTGAATATGGGAATTGGAATGGTTTTAGCTGTGAAGAAAGAAGTTGTTGATGAACTTATTACTCTTCTTAAAGATGGGGGTGAAAAAGTTTATGTTATTGGAGAACTTGTTGAATCTGTTTCTGGAAGTGCGCAGTGTGTTGTTGAAAATTCTGAAGATTGGTATTAAAAAACTTATTTTGCTAGATGTGTTTTGGAAGAAAAAAGTTACTTTTTATTTATATTTTTTCGTGCTTTTGGTAGGTAATATTAGGGATTTGATATAGAAAGAAGATGAGGTTCTTTATTTTTTTATTAATTAATTTCTGTTTAATTGTTACATGTTTACTTGTTTAAATTAATACTTTGGCGTACAACACCGTTTTACTAGACGATAGTCCATGCACAAAAGAAAAGAAAGAAAAGAAGTGTCATTAGCAAGCCTGCTATAAACTTTACAAACCTTCAATATCAAATTTTAGATTCTTCAGTTTTAAAAGTGAATTTCTTGAAGGTATAAAAGTATTAACTTCCGTTGCTCCATTTGGGAATTCCATTTCTTCAAATTTATAATTTTGATATGACCTTCCGATAATTTCATTTAATTTAACTATCCCTGACGATACTGACGATGATGATGATGACGACGACGATGATGATGGGTGTTTGTTATTTAAAGATGGGATAATATATTTCTTGTTTTTATGAAGTTGTGGAAATTCAAAAATATCACCTTTGAATCGTGGTTGTGAATTTTCATCTGATTTGAACAAGTAGATTTGCTGTATTTTCATTAACTTTATCACTTTGTTATCGCAGTCGTTTATTTCCGAGGAAGAAGAGGAAGAAGAAGAAGAGGAAGAAGAAGAAGAGGAAGAAGAAGATAAAATTCGAATTAAATCACCTTCCCAAATTTTTTCAGCACCAAGGAATAGTCCATGAAAATAATTAGCTTCTGAAGTATTTTTATAACAAGAGATTAAAGTGTAAGATCTTGTTATATCGTAGAATGGCTTCAAATTAGGTGTTGTTTGATTAACCTTTGAATATTTAAGGTATGGTTCAAGTTTAGATTCAAAGACTCTTCCGAGGATTTTCTCAGGAATTATGTAAATTGTATACACAGTTGTAAAGTCTTGCGTGGTTTCTTCTGTGGGTAGGAAGTTTCCGGTTTTTTTGAAAACTTGTTTTCGATTTAGGATTATAGCTGGTATCCATTCAAAGTCCTTTGCTGATGTTTGTGATGTTGTTGTTGTTGTTGTTGTTGTTGTTGTAGATGAAGTGAGTAATTCTCGATCTTCAGGATTAGTTTTGTACCATACAATTTCACCTAATCTATAACAACCGCCCATAAAGTGAACATCATCATCTTTTTCTGATAATATTTTCTCTTCAGATTGTTGCTGAAACGCAGAATATGATAACGTAGAGCCGGATATCTTCGGTAGCGATAAAATAGGTTTTTTAGTCGATCTAAAATGTGCCGTGCATGGTCCACAATCACAATTCAAATGATCTTGCTGAAAATCAGTTAAAAGCCAATGAAGATGTGGTACAAACTCATTCGGGCTTCGAAATGCTAGACCTGTTGGATGTCCGAATAAATAGATATCTGAACGACCGGGGGTTTTATGGTCGTAAAGTGCATAACCTGCTGGAAGTTCTTTGAGAATGAAATACTGCCCTAAAGAAGCAATTTATTTTTTAATAATTGCATTTATAATATGCAAAGCACTGGGAATGAAAAACATACCAGGATAGTACTTTGCAATGGATTCAGTTTCTGCAACATATTTCCCGAGTTTAGCTTGATAATTACTATACCTACTATCTTTAATATCCAGCTCTTCATAATAATTTGATTTCCCATTTCGCTTTCGTTTAGGATCTAAAAGTATTCCATTTGGATGAAAACTTCGATCTCCATCCGACCATCCAGCTGATACCAGCCATGCATGCGTTTCAACTGGCGTTGTATTCTTCTTTGATTCAGTTTTTTGGATTTTGGAAGGACGAGGGGAGTTTGTATTAGATGAAGCAGAACGCGTTGATGCTCGTATCGGTTTAGAATTATCGTCTAAACTAGTTTCTTCATCAACTTGCTGTTCTATAGAAGTCGTGGATATTTGTTCAAGTTCAGTTTGTGGAGTATCTATTACATTCTCAGATAATAAACTTGTATCGGAATCAGCTATTTCAAGAACAGAAGAAGTATTGCCTGATATTGAAGTCATTATATGATTAACTATATCAAAGAATTCCATGTTAATGTATTGATCGTTTGGATTCATAACATCTCTTTAAATATTCAGTAAATGTAAATTGTAAATAGTGAATTTGATGTTATTTTGTAATATGTAAATTTGATGAATCCAACAACCGGATTTTGATAAACACTTTTTTTTCAATATTTCGTCAAGCATGAAATTATTCTTATATTCTTTTTATTTCTTAATTATAAGAAACGTGAACAATATTTATAAAAGAATACATAAAAACAAAACCTGAATTATTGATTGTTAAAACAAGTTAAACAAAGCTAAGCCACAACATTTACATTTAAGCCTTAAAGTGCCACAATCATTTTTAAAAAAGGCGCGTTCGTTTTTCATAACGCGTTTTTGTCGCGTCCCTCGAATTTACTAAAGTCTATCATTGGAAAAGTCACTTGTTTACTATTTTATAAATAATATTCAAAACAAGGATTATTGTAATATTGCAAGACATAGAAAATACTCAACATGACTGAAAGTATCGGAGAATCGTCTTTGAATGCTAAAAAACGTGGATCAAATATAGAGAAAAAGAATGGTAGCGATGTAATTGAACTTCCATGGTATTTCACTTTTCTATTTTATCTTTCTTAACTTCCATTTTATATCATGCTAATAGAAATACTAACTTGTTTTAATAGGGTGGAGAAATATAGACCTGTGTTTTTGGATGATATTGTTGGTAATATTGAAACTGTTGAACGATTAAAGATTATTGCTAGAGATGGAAACATGCCTCATATAATTATCTCGGTATCGTTCACCTACTCTGCTGTATGCCATTGCAAATATTCTAATTGATGTACTTAGGGGATGCCTGGTATCGGTAAAACTACCTCAGTTTTATGTTTAGCTCGTCAACTACTCGGTGAGACTTACAAAGAAGGAGTCCTTGAATTAAATGCATCAGACGAGCGAGGAGTTGACGCAGTTAGAAATCGAATAAAGTCATTTGCGCAAAAACATGTTAATCTGCCACCTGGTCGTCAGAAAATCATTATTCTAGATGAAGCTGATAGTATGACAGCGGCCGCTCAGCAAGCATTAAGACGAACAATGGAAGTATATTCCTCTACTACGAGATTTGCATTTGCTTGCAATCAATCTAATAAAATCATTGAACCTTTACAATCTCGCTGTGCTATTTTACGATACGCTAGACTTACAGACGCGCAAGTTTTGAAACGGCTTTGTGAAATTATCGAGTTTGAAAATGTACAATATAACGATAGTGGTTTGAAAGCTCTTATATTCTCCGCAGAAGGTGATATGCGTCAAGCTATTAATAATTTACAAAGTACCGTTGCCGGATTTGGATACGTGAATGAAGATAATGTCTGGAAAATCGTTGATAGTCCACATCCTACTGACGTGCAGGAGATGATTAAAGCTTGCCAGCTAGGTGATCTCGATAGTGCGTTAAACATTTTAAGGCAAAGATTATGGGATAAGGGATATAGTGCTGTTGATATTATTGGCACAATGTTTAGAGTTGTAAAGACAGTTGATGGATTAAGTGAACCTGAACGTCTGGAGTATATAAAGGTAAGATTTCACTTGAATCCTGATTTTGATCTGATATCTAACATTTGCTAAAGGAGATTGGATTTACTCATATGCGCATACTCGATGGAGTTGGAACGCTACTACAAATCTCAGGATGCCTTGCTAGATTATGTCGTCCCAACATTAAATGAACAGCCAGCTTGTCTTCTTTGCGTAACAAGAAAAATGTAACATAATGAAACGAAAAAAAGCACATCTTACATAATTTCTCTGGAAGATTTCGTTAATGGTCCAAGAAGAAATCCAAACGCAATTAACCCGAAAACAAGCAACCCGTGATACAATTGAGTGTACCAAAGAGGTCCATCAAGTCTTGCACCCACACGTGGTACACCCATCAAATTACAGAATACGTGGGTAATGAACGGCTGCCAAAAGCTTCCTGTACGCAAAAACAAAAATGAGGCGTACCATCCAAATATGGTTGTGAATGCAAAATGAAATATTGAATTACCAATGATGACTTTGAGATAAGAAGGATTCTGAACGTAGGATTCGTACGCGTGGTGAAGATGTGCAATACCGAAATATAAAGGTGCAATGAAGATTACTTTGGTAGGTGACATGCGCGACTGTAATTCAAGAGAAATAATACAAGAACGGAAAACTACCTCTTCAGTAAAAGGTCCCTAACATTTAGTGTCAACATATTATGCTTATAATTGATTGATCTGAAAACGGATATACATACGACGATGTAATTACGCAAGCTGCTCCAGCTTCTGAAAATGCTTTTGAAGTTCTCATTGAAACTCCTCCATCCTTGTGATAATACGACCTTTTCAATTAAAGGTCCTATAAACAGAATTGCCGTAATCAACAAACTGGATCTGAAAAGTTCAAATATCGACGGCACAGGCACCATTCGTAACGAGACCATGATATACAGCGGATTCAAGCTAAATCTCCAACCATTAAGAATCCACGAAGCAAACACCGCTGTAATAAATGTGCTTATAGTAATTGCAATTACTCTGTACTTAATCACTTTGGAATCATCCCGAGATACAGTTGCACTTGGCCTGCTTCCAGGATGAATATATAGAACACCAACATAAAGCACAGTGCAAAGAGAGCACGTTAGAAAAGCTGCTAATCCGCTTTGTTCTTGCATTCTTAATAGCAATTATATCCACAAATCTATTCTATTAAAGCACAAATTACACATTGTAAAATACCCACAAATCTCCTATTTTACCAATTCCTTACAATTGTTCCCATTTACGATTGTCCCCCCCGGCGACATCATACCCAAATTTACAACACAATACCCTTATATTTACAATTACATAATATATTAGATAAATGTGACTTTGTTTTAAGTTTTTGACTCATGGCGCGAAAAAAATGCACTTAAGAGAAAAATAATTTAATGGGACCTTTGATTCCCAACTTTTATTTTCTAAACAGTACGTATTTTAATAGCTGTATTTGTATGTATATATATATATATATATATATATAAACTGTTATTGGTTGTTTATTCTAACATCTCTTTTTGTCAAATCAAGTTTGAATCATGGTTTCCAAGGGAAAAGTCTGTCTTGCGTACTCGGGAGGTCTCGATACTTCTGTTATTCTTGCTTGGTTACTCGAGCAAGGATACGAAGTTATTGCTTTCATGGCTGATATTGGCCAAGGTGTGTATTCCGTATTGTCTTTTGCTGTATTTGGATGTTTGGTGACTGACCAATTTACGACGTTCAGAGGAGGATTTTGAGGCCGCTCGTGCTAAAGCTCTCAAGATCGGAGCAACTAAATACGTTTTAGTCGATGTTCGTCGGGAATTTATTGAGGAGCTTTGGTAAGATATCTTGTTTGCTTTTTGTTTACTTGGTTGCTTGCGGAATAGTGGCATTGTACGTGGTGCTTGCAGTGCTGACAATGCTCGCAGCTTCCCCGCCATCCAAACTAATGCAATCTACGAGAATGTGTACTTGCTCGGAACTTCGCTCGCTCGTCCTATAATTGCTCGTGCGCAGATCAAGGTTGCGCAGGAAGAAGGATGCTTTGCGGTTACTCACGGTTGCACCGGAAAGGGCAACGATCAGGTCCGTTTCGAGCTTTCTTTCTATGCTCTCCAGCCCAACATCAAGTGCATTACTCCATGGCGTTTGCCGGAGTTCTTTGAGCGATTCGCCGGCCGTTCTGCTCTCCTTGCCTACGCCGAGGAGAAGGGAATTCCCGTCCAGCAGACTGCAGCTAAGCCCTGGAGTACTGATGAGAACTTGGCCCATATTTCGTTTGAGGCCGGTATCCTCGAGGACCCTGATACCACTCCTCCCAAGGACATGTGGAAGCTCACTGTTGACCCTCTTGATGCTCCTGACAAGCCTGAGGAGTTCACCCTTTTCTTCGAGAAGGGTATCCCTGTCAAGCTTGTCTACGAATCCGGCAAGGAAGTTACTGACCCCGTTGACCTCTTCCTCACCGCCAACGCTATCGCCCGCCGTAACGGTGTCGGCCGTATCGACATTGTCGAGAACCGTTTCATTGGCTTGAAGTCCCGTGGCTGCTACGAGACTCCTGGTCTCACCATCCTCCGCTCTGCCCACATTGATCTTGAGGGCCTTGTTCTCGACCGTGAGGTCCGTGCTATTCGTGACCAGTTCGTCACCACCACTTTCTCTCGCCAGCTTTACAACGGAATGTACTTCACACCCGAGTGCGAGTACGTTCGCACTATGATTGCTCCCTCCCAGAAGAACGTCAACGGCCAAGTCAGATGTGCTGTTTACAAGGGCAACTTTATGGTTCTCGGCCGTTCGTCTGAGACTGAGAAGCTCTACGATGCTAGTGAGAGTTCCATGGATGAGATTGGTGACTTTGAGCCTACTGATGCCTCTGGATTTATTTCTGTCCAGGCTATCCGTCTTAAGAAATACGGTCGTGCTAAGCAAGAGAAGGGCGAATCTTACTAAATTAGATAGTACTTTTTTTTTGTTAAAACTCTGCAAATTCAAATATATATAGAGATTTTTTTGCAACAGATTCTTAATTCCCATTTATAAATCTTTGTGATGCTGTAATTGTTCTCCTTTATAAAAATGTGATTTGCTTTTGCGATTGTAAAAAATGTAAATTAAGCAGAACAATAAAAACAATACGAAAGAAAACTATCAGGGATTGCTTTCGTTTGTCATATTGCTTTCACTTTTCATCTGCTATATCTTGTGTACTTGAGGAAATGTTCACATATACAGCACCAGTTTTAAAATCAATCCTAAATTTATCACTAGCCGGAAACACACTTAAACTTTTCTTAAAGTGTGTATCGTATACTCTCAGCGCGGGTACTTTCTGCCATCCAGAAGTCACAGCTAAAGGTAAGAGATCATAATCCAATCGACGAGATGATGTAGGAAGTACTCGAACACCGACTTGCTTTGCGCCTTCATAGTTGAAAATAGAATGCTGCTGAAGCCGAGGAGGTTTTTCTCTGTTGGAGTTCATTCGGGTTTCTGGATCTTCATGTGAAGGACGCTCACCAATTCCTGTTACGGACGATTGGTGGTCATCTTTTGGAAGAGATTGCTGTCGAAGTTGGTGGCGGAGAGGATAGGAAAGTAGCATGTCGGTGTTTAAATCCAAGGAAACGGAAAATGTTAATATATGACTAGTTGCATTTTCAATGTAATATACCAAATGAACAAGCTCTGAAGATGTTGATTCAACATCAAGTAAAACGCGTGGCTCCAGTAATGGAAAAGTAAGTTTTAAGATAGGCAAGCGAAAGACTATATATTCATCTTTTTTGGAAATTTTAGAATCTTTTCTTCTCCATTTTAAAACTAACCTTGCGTCGGCATTAGCTACTCTTCTTTCTATATCATCGTTGTTGGTCACGTCAAGAATAAATGAATGAGTATATGGATCTGAAATTGTCTCTCCCGGTATCAACTCCTTTGACTTATCCAATAAATCGACTTTGATTCCAACCGTATTTGAAATATCAAAGTCGTAATCTTTAATTTCTAAATGTGCCATGTCAACTGCATCTATAGTAGCGGATAAGCACCATCGTTTAGTAATCGGAGGACAATGTGATTGTAAATCGTAAACGAAAAATGGACTTGGCCATTTCTTTGGATATATTCGTGGTGAAAGATCATATGATACCTGAAATGGATTAATAACTGGAATATCAACAACATGTGTTTTCACTATATCAATATCCGGATCAGAAAGTAATTGATATGTAACGGTTACAACCATAACTAAGTCAGATGTCTCTTCTGGCATATTTAGTGTAAAATTTCGAATAAAAGATCCTGAATTGGGTGAAATTACACCTAAATCAACTGTACTGGTTTCTGAATCATCAGACCAAGTCCCTTTAAGTTCGACTTGTCCTTCCACAGTTTGCACTTTGGCAGACATTGATAATTTAATATCTTCATCTTCTTTGCTGATAACTGTGATCGGAAGTGAGAGTGCCTCGTTAATATACGCGGGACCCTTAACGTTTGAATTGATGTCGATATGAGGAGGTTTTGGTTTGATACTGGAAAAGATGGTAAGTTATGTTGCACATAACAGAAAAAAATCATACAACATACATAAGTTGTCTGGGGACAATAGCAGTCAATCGTTGAGAATGAACTTTGCCCTCTTCTATAAGTTAGACAAAACATTAGCAAAAACTTGCACACAGTTTGCCGAGAAAATTTGAATAATACCTTCAACAAACCATCTAACCAGTGAATCATCAGGCTCCAAATTATCTAAATCCATAGCTAATTTCAAAACAAAAGATCGCTCAATAAACGTCACAAGTACAGAAGTTGCTAATATAGTCTCTACTTTTTTAAATGATTGTGAAACTTCAAATGTTTTTATATCATTTGCCGCAAAATTAAGTGACGCAAAGGCCTTTAAAGCATCCTCCTCCTCTTCAGGATCTAATTTCTGAACTCGTGCATCTTGTATTGATGCATCATGGTATATAATAAGAGGTTTGATTGAGCCGTTGAAATTGATCTGGATACTTGACGGAATAATACTACCTATTTGAGGGATATGATTAGAGTGAACTGTTAATTGTCCTGAGACTGCTGTAGAAACGTGAACTTCTGCCGTTACAAAAGAAAAGCTGGCGTCGACTACATAATCCTCATTAGTATATAACTAGAAAAGAAAATCTACAGAAAAATAAAAGTATATCAGCGTACTAAAAGATAAAACGTTCTCTGAACTAATGAGATATTCAGGAAGCTCTCCTTCAATTTTGTTGTCATCCGTTTCTTGAATGAACTGTGATACATTAACAGCATTATTATTCCACGGCAACAAATCACGACTTAGATATTGAAACTGCAATCGTACTAATGATTCTTGATTCCCAGCCTGTTGAGCTGCATAAATAGCATCGCCTAAAAGACAACCAAGTAAAATATTCCACTGCTCTTTTCGATAAAGACCTTCAGCTAAATGGAAATACTTTAAAGCTTCAGCGTAATTTTCATCACTAAAGTAAAGTTTAGCGATTTCGTGAGCAATAAATGATTGCATTCGGGTTTGCAATCCGTCTTCTCTTTCAAATCTTGAATATGCATTTTCATAAAACCCAAGCATTAAACTATTATGATCAAACGTCCGCTCTTGATCGGGTGGTAACGTCATATACGTATCATATAATTCGGGCAGCTCTTGAGTACTTCTGATTCTCCTCTGTTCAGTCTGCTGCGCAGCATTCAAATATTGATAACCAGAATGATGTAAAAGATTTGCTGGAGGAAAATCAGGCCCTACAATCTCGGTTTCAACCCCAACAAATGGAACAGAACGTGGGGAAATTGAATCTGGAACTAAATCAAGAATTTGAGCTAGAAGCTGATATTGTAGCGCTTTCCATCCAAAAAAACTATACGTGTCGATTGTTGAGAATGTACTCTCTACTAACCCAGAAATACTTTGAATATGAACATTGAATACTTTTTGTGCCATGACAGGAAGGTTCAGGTACAGATTACATTTCAAAATCTAATAAAGTTAATACTTGGTCCTCCCCAGAGTTCAAAGTCACTGACATACCTTAAATGCAATGGTATCCAAAATAGCTCGAGCTTCGTTCCAACGATGGCTATCCGCAGGTATAGATTCAAAAACTTCCAATAGAGACTCATACGCAACTCCATAGAGTTTAATAGAAAGGTCTATATCCTGTCTATACTCTGCAAAAACAGCCTGTTTGAATTCGTAACGTACTTGCCAACCTTGTAGAGAAAGAGTTTGTATTGATGGAGGAGATACCGACGAGCCATTATGTCCCCTCTTCTTTCTTGAGTGCTTTAATTGATTGCCGTAAAAATCAAGAGCATAGGGATATAAAGAGCTCTTCAATTCCTTTGCAAAAGCCCGCATTTCAACAGGTGAGCCCGGGGATACGAAACAAATACCAGATCGCGCATCCATTCCAGTACTTTTCCTGAGATATGCTATTCGATCGTTTAAATCTATACTTTGCAAGACGGTTTTCCGACTGACAATAACAGCGGTAAATTTCACTCCTCTTTCAGCGAAATATTTCTTTAACTCACTGAGTTCTTTGATGAGCTCTCCATCATTGTTCACTTTGGCTTGAACCGCCTCGGTCTCGGTATAGATTTCATGGAAGGAAACAAATACTGAAGGCAGATTATTCCGATATTTCCGTAGCCAAAATTGAGACATTATCCCATCGGGGTATAGTGGAGATTCGGGAGAGAGGGGAGATAGGGGTGAGTGAAGTCTTGGAGATCTCGCACCTGACGCTACAGACGACACAGATCGCGGAGAGAGAGGTGAAGCTTTTTTGAGAGGTAATTGAAAGTTCTGTGATTTATCATTAATTGAGATTATAAGCTGAAATTTTCATGTAAACATACCTTGTTAACCGCAATTACTCGAAATTTAGGAGTTGGTTTACTCTCAGACTTCACTGCACTCGGTTCCCAGATTGTAGTCTGGTAATCTTCCACGAAAGCCTTATACAACTCTGCTGAATAAGGAAAGCTTTGATCAATCAATATAGGAGAGTCTGATCCAGATATGTTAAGACTCATATGCTCAGAGACGTGGGTTGTCGTGAGCCCGCTCAGTGCCATTAATGGCAGGTTATGGCACATGTATTCAATCGGATAGAGATCCATGGCGTACACCGGTTCTGAGTAGTATGTTGCAGATGAGATGGTTTTGTGTATACCATAAACTATACAGTAATTATTGCTGCTAATCGGTGCTGATATCGTTGAATGTGTTAGCAGTAAGGCCAGATCCGTAATGTCTATTTCTCACTTTCCGCTTTCGCAAAAATCAAAACAAACAAATGTTGTCTCTCATAAATCAAACACAAATCACAGCAGCAAATAAGCCAGACCGTAAAATCCTTTGCCCAAAGCAAAATAACAAATGCGTAAACGACAAAAAAAAAGGTCCTGTTCGCGTAGAAGCTGCCACTCGTGTCGTTTGGCCCCGGGTAGTAGTACCAAGTTTAAACTTTTGCTGTGCGGCTCGGAGAGGTTAGGTTTACAATACAATTGCCCGACCGGTCTTCTTCTCCTAGTTCGACCCAAGGCACACCGCACAGAGGATCATTTTATTGGCTATAATATCACTGTGTATAAGAATATTGGAATATTCGTGAAAACAGAATAATGGTGGATCAGAGCGTGATAGAGGATATTGTGTAAGTCTGCTTTGCGCGATGTGATTTGGCGGAAAGATGCTAATCAGTACTGTAGGCGGTTCAAGGCGGCGCTGGCTCGTCGAGAAGATGGTGAGTTTCCCGAGTTTAATGTGGATAAGAGTACGTGGATAAGCTAATCAGAACTGATTTTTGCTTCAGCTTCCGATTCAGACGAATCAATTGGGGCCGCTGCGTCCAATCGTGGACGCAAACTGAAGCGTAAGGCGAGAACGGTTCACGAAGGACGGCTGGGTAGAGCAAATGGCGGCGGACTGCAGACAGATGTATGGTTTGTCTCTTGTTGATTTACAGGTAGGCTTGGTTCTAACAAGAAGTAAACAGCCAGTTGAATACGCAAACAAGCGCAGAGCTGTTGTTCGTTTAAAGGTTTCAGCGAGGAACGTTCGCAACAGCAGCAACGACGACGACGAGTACGACGACGACGACAATGAAGATACTTATGGCGAAGAGGAAGATCCATATGCTGGAATCGACTTAGAAGGTATATTCGTTGTTTTTATTTTATTTTTTTTATCACCGTGTTGGGCCAAGCTAACTGCCGCAGCTATTCTATCACCAATCGGGCACCCTTCAGAGCTACCCGGGCACCCAGGAATTTCAAAGGCCTATACTAGAACCACTATATCAACGTTAGCTCGACGGGCACTGGACTTGATTTGCACCGAACAGAAGCAAGTTTCTCAACTGAACCGACTGTTGGCAGCCTTCCTGGGAGACAATCCAGCGTACACTCGGGATGCGCAACTGCATCTGCCAGAACTGTACAAACATGATGGAGTCGAGGATCATGAACAAGACCCGGAAACTACCTACGACAAATCTTCTAGAGATCTGCCGCCAAAGAGCAAAACGAACGGCGTGAGTACAACGGATAAAGAACCTGCGCATTCGGACGACGACGAGGGTGAGAGCGCGGCAGCAAATAGAAAGGGAGCTGGAGACCAGGATGAGCAAAGCGATGAGGACGAGTTGGGAAGGGTCACTCGACGGATAACACGACACCAGACTACGAACGAATTGGAGCCGTTCTTTGCGCTGCCAAAGCTGGAGGTCGACCGGGACTTTGGCTTTGCTCCAGAAGTTGCTCAGGAAACAAGGCAACTTGCACAGATTGCTGCTCAGCGCGGTGAAGAGTTTATCAGATCATTGTACAAAATCCGGTCGGGGCTTCTACGAGCAGACAGGTTCCGGGCACAGGTTTACAAATGGTGCCGGGAGGTCGGCGGAGACGTAAGCGAAGAGGAAGATGGCCCAAAAGCAGCGTGAATGGTGTAAGATGTAGTTACAAGGTGGCTAATGAGCTCTATCAATAATATATCAAATGCATATATATATATATACAAATATATATATATACGCGTTGGGAGAAAGATGGTCCTACGTAATTTATCCAGGGCTAGGGCTTATGAGCCGGGTAAGTTGGGTAACGCGAGAAGTAAACAAACCACAACAAACCCCTTTGCTCGCTACACCGGCTCTTCTTCTCCCACTCGTCTTCACCTCGACTGCTCCGTTTCTTTGCGATTTCTGCGCAAATTAGGCCTGTCTTTTGCTGCTGAACTACTTGTATTATTCTGATTGTTCTTTGCAACTATGAGAGAAATCGTAAGACGCGTTAGTGCAGCGCCAGCAACACGCAGAATCCCGCCTTTTTCTTTTTTTTCTTTGGCGCGATTCTGCCGTGTCTGTGGCAGCTGTAATTAATCTTTTATCTGTGCCTTTTGCTAATTGCTTTTCTTGCTGCAGATCCATTTGTCTGCCGGTCAGTGCGGTAACCAGATCGTAAGTTGTTCCTGTGCTGTGTTGTTGTTGCTGTTGTTGGCCGCGGTGTCGTGGTTCTGTTGTCGCGTTCTGTTTGTGTACTAATTGTATGTTTAGGGCGCCGCTTTTTGGTAAACCTCCAATCTAATCCTACCAATATCGCAGCAATGTCCTAACAAACTCTTCTATCATAGGCAAACCATCTGCGGAGAGCACGGTGTTGATGGCTCTGGAGCGTATGCTATCCCTGCTGTTGCTCTGTCACGCTTTCTGCTAATAAACATTCATAATATAGCTACCACGGAACCAGTGATCTTCAGCTCGAGCGCATGAACGTCTACTTCAACGAGGTACATAATTGCTATCTCTTTGTCTCTTCTGTTGTGCATCCACTAATCTCTCCTCCTTAGGCCTCCGGTGGAAAGTACGTCCCTCGCGCCGTCCTCGTCGATTTGGAGCCGGGTACTATGGACGCCGTCCGCAGTGGTCCATTCGGCAACCTCTTCAGACCCGACAACTTCATCTTTGGACAGTCCGGTGCCGGTAACAACTGGGCCAAGGGCCATTATACTGAGGGCGCTGAGTTAGTCGACTCCGTCCTCGATGTCGTCCGACGAGAGGCTGAGGGTTGCGACTGCCTCCAGGGTTTCCAGATCACCCACTCGTTGGGTGGTGGTACCGGTGCCGGTATGGGAACTCTCTTGATTTCTAAAATTAGAGAAGAGTTCCCTGACCGAATGATGGCAACTTTCTCCGTAGTTCCCTCTCCCAAGGTTTCCGACACTGTATGATATCCCTAATGGCTAACTAATGCGCGTCATAGCAGTTGGTTAACACTTTGTTTTAGATTGTCGAGCCTTATAATGCTACCCTTTCTGTTCATCAGCTTGTTGAGAACTCTGACGAGACATTCTGCATTGACAACGAGGTATGTGCACTCTTTTTGATTTCCGGGCATTGCGCTGACTTTTATACAGGCCCTTTATGATATTTGCTCGCGCACTCTCAAACTTAGCCAACCCTCGTACGGTGATCTTAACCATCTTGTTTCTGCTGTTATGTCTGGCATTACTACTTCGCTCCGTTTCCCTGGTGAGCTTAACAGTAAGCTACACCTGTCTTGCTTCTTTTGCTGTAAAAGTACTAATATTTTGTATAGGTGATCTCCGCAAGTTGGCTGTCAACATGGTTCCTTTCCCCCGTCTTCATTTCTTTATGGTTGGCTTTGCACCTCTGACCTCAGTTGTAAGTTCTGACTTAATCGTAATATGCCTAAGACTTTCAGCTTACGCAAAATGATTAGGGATCTCACTCCTTCCGCTCGCTCTCTGTTCCTGAGCTTACTCAGCAAATGTTTGACTCCAAGAACATGATGGCTGGTGCTGATCCCCGGCATGGACGTTATCTTACCGTTGGTGCTTTCTTCCGTGGTAAAGTCTCTATTAAGGAAGTCGAGGACCATATGAGAAATGTCCAGACCAACAACTCTGCTTACTGTATGCTCGCCTGTTTACTGTCATTGATACTATCGATGTTGTGATGATACTAACTATTGCATTCTAGTTGTTGAGTGGATTCCCAACAACGTCCAGACTGCTCTTTGCGCCATTCCTCCCAAGGGTCTCAAGATGTCTGCCACCTTTGTTGGAAACTCGACCTCTATCCAGGAGCTCTTCAAGCGTATTGGTGATCAGTTCGCCGCCATGTTCCGCCGCAAGGCTTTCATCCATTGGTATACTGGTGAAGGTATGGACGAGATGGAGTTCACTGAGGCTGAATCGAACATGCACGACTTGGTCAGCGAATACCAACAGTACCAGGAGGCCACTGTCTCCGATGAGGAGATTGAGTACGAGGATGAGTTGCCTCTGGAAGAGGAAGAGTAAATGTTGCAAATTTATAAATCTGCTGGTGTATTGATAATTTGTGTGCCTTTTTTTTTTTTTCATTTTTTTCTATTTGTTCTATTTTGTTAATGCTTGCGCGTTGTTGCTTTTATAATTACCCGGGAATTTGCCTACAAAATTTATAGCTGTAGGTATGTCAGTCCTTAACAGACAAGCTATATATATATATGTCCATCTTTTTTATGATATCGCAGCTGGTAGTTGAGCGTTCGCGGTCTTTGTTTACTTTGGTACTTCAGTTGTTGTACATCTTAGTTACTATTTAATCGATACAGATATAATCCTATCTTTATCAGTAGTTGCTAGTAAATATTAAGCAGTTGTAAAAAACTACAACTCCAATTACACTAAAAACTTCGAGAACTAAATCCAATCATTGCAAATCCAAAAATAATACCTTTTGCTTGATACGGGAATCGAACCCGTGTCGCATCCTTGGGAAAGATACATGATACCACTACACTAATCAAGCTTCTAAAATCATATCCAAACTTTTTGCAGTTATAAGGCCATTGCAAAACATACCCTAACCATAATTAGATAATTTTAGGATTCATTTTGACTGTGCCTGGTTGTTTTTGACAAATGAAAATTGAATGATGCATTCTAGTAGAAAAAAAAGTATGGGAATTAAATACTTACACGATACTTTACTTACAATGGTTGAGTTTGACTGAGCTTTAAAAAAATCAGCGCCTTTAGATTGAAGTTGCTGTGTGCGACGCGTAATAAACGCGTGTTGTAGTCAAATTACCCTTTTGGGCCATACCTCCAGTTTAGATTTATTACCTGAAAGCATTACAGTTATCATAAATAAAAAACAAGTAAAGATTTTGTTACTGGGATATAATCAGGTTCTGCAAAGTCAGGTGCAATTGAGTCTGTTGATGTGCGTGGGTTGCCGTGCGGCCTGGTCGGTTATTATCGAAATCGCCCGATGCCAGTCCGTATTCCTTTTTCTTTGTTTACCTCCACCACCGATAACTACACCACCGATAACTACTACAACCGCTGCTTTTAAACAAAGGCAGCATTGAACAGCAAACAAAATTAGGGATATTTAAGATGTCTGTCGCAATTATCATTGTTGTGACACTCTTAAGTATCTTCTGGTGCTATTCCAAAATAGCGCGTGGGATGGCAGCGGTCCTCAACAATACCAAAGACATCACTACAGCATCTGCACATGACAGTGACAACGCAGCTACAGGTGCTGTAGAGATTAATGAAGAATCATCCGTTTTGCCTTTTCCGTCGCCCGGCACCACCACTACCACCACCACCACCACTACTACTACTACTATTCCCAGCACGACCACAACTACTACTACCTCATCTAATACTACTACCACTGTCGCCGCCACTTACGACAACAGTAACAACAGCACAGTAACTACCACCACAACCACCACCACCACTACTACTACTACTACCACGTTTTCAAAGGAAGCTAAGAGAGCCGAGAAAGTCACCACCATGATGCGCGAAGTAAACGGCGTGGACAAATGCAACAGCCGCTACAACGACGCAGTCGCCGCTTGCGTTGCCTTTAAAATTTATCTCGTACTTTTTTTCAGTTTGGTTCAGATGACCATCACTTTCGTCAATGCGTTTATTCAACGCACTTATGGGTTTGCCATAAATTTGAAAGCGGCCATTCAAGACACATCCGCTTGGTTTTGTACGGTCCTGAAGCGCGTCGGAATGTTTTTCCTACGTATTGAAGAACTTATCAAGAGTCGAAAAGCGGCTTTTCAAAAGACAGTCGCTCGCGTTTACGTGGCTCTCGCCTTAATCGGAGCGTGCAACCAGAGAGTTGGACGCTTTTCTGCAAATCCGAGAACGGCTTTTCAGAAGACAGTCGCTCAAGTATATGCGATCATTATCACAATTTTCTTTCAGCTCATTAAAGGCCTTGCTAAAGTTATGAAAGCGGGATTCCAGTCGACAGTGTCTTGGCTTCGAGTGATTTCCACTCTTACTAAAATGTCAATCTGGCAAATTAAAGACTTCATCGATTGTTTGAGAACGTCGTTCCACGCGGCAGTTGTTGGGATATACAAGCATGTATGTAGTATTTCTATTTATGGGTTCATAGACGTTAACTTGTTTTTATTATAGCTTGCTCTTTACAAACCTTTCGTCTACTCGACTCTCCTTTGGTCATTTAGCGAGAGATTAGAGGAGGAGTACGGCTGGACTTGCATACCGCTGCTCGCTGGACAAACTCTGCAGATGGCCCCTAAGGAGGCAGCCGCTCAGACATGCACGGAGGTATGTACTATCTTTGTAACTGTGAGCTTGATATGTAGACTGACAACTCATTTTAATTTAGCTCGTTGTTTATAGACCCTTTGCCTATACCTTCCTTCTCTGGGCACTCAACGAGAGGTTGGAAGAGGAAAGCAAGCAAGAGAACGCGCTTGCACAGCCTGCAGAATTGGCAGAGGCTACCCGGACAAAAGCAGAGCCAATTAAAGCTTTTGCTAAGCGCAAACACGGGAAGATGTCTCGAGTAGGAAGATCGAAGGCTGTCTGTATTGCCAGACAGTTGCTTCTTTGGAATCTGTTCTGTGCGATCTTCACGTTCATTAGAACGTATGCGCAGTGCATTGGAGATCTAGCAATACCTTTGAGGACGGCCTTTCGGGCGACGGTTGCTCGAATCCTTGCGGTCTTCACGTTCCTAGGAACATTAATTCAGCTCATTCAAGATCTAGCTGAAATCCTGAGAGCGGCCTTCCAGGCGACAGCTACTCGGATCCGTAAAATCTTTACGTTTATTGGAACGTTTATTCGACGTGCTAGAATCCTTGTGGAGAATCTGCCCGCAGCCCCGCGCGAAGCGGCTGTTCAGAGATGCACGGATGTAAGTATTAATGCTCCTGTTTATGACTTTATGTACTGATAAGTTGCCTATTATAGCTCGTGGTTTATAGACCATTTAACTACTCGTTCCTTCTCTGGGCTCTCGATCAGAGATTAGAGGAGGAACGTAAGCGACATTCCACTGAAGTACGCCGAGTTCGATCCAAAACTTGGAAGAAAAACCAACTAACTCATATGAAAACAGATGGTTCTTTATCAACAACCAAACGCTGAGGCCGCTATCCCGGTTGCTATTCGCACTCGCGATATCTTGCACCCCGGCATCCTTTGCATCCTCCCTCGCGTGGAAGCCGTGACGGAGCTCAACATGCAGAGGCTCGAATTTGAAACCGAAGTACTTAATCTCCCTCGCTTTTGGCAGAGCAATAGTTTTACTAACGATTGTAGCTTTCCAATCCAATTTTTAGCAATACTTTTCTTGAGGATGAACCTATATCACAGGTCACTCCTCATCTGGCTGATCCTTCCGTGGAGAGCCAGCTCACTCGAGTGTCTGGAATGCTCACGCCTGTTCCAGATTTCCCGAACACGCCTGTTTTGCCTAACTTTTTGGAAAACCCCTTATTAAATTGCACTAATTGTGGCCACGACTTGGATACTTTGTCGTATTGGCTACAGGGTTAGAATCGTCGGCCAATAACCCGTGTTGAAGAAGGGGCCGGTGAATTTGCAGTTCTGTCGAGTCTTACTGATGGCGACGGCAGTAACTAAAGTGAATACTCGACTGTAATGGCATGTCATCTCTCTATTATGGGGATGCGATGGTGAAAGATGCACTTTTGCGAGTGTGTGTATACCAATACAAGAAGAGGAAATAAGTAACTGAGTTTTGAAGGAGCGATGAGATGGGTGATACCAGTGGAAGAGTTTATATCTTATTCTGGTAATTTCTGAACCTGTTGATATCTTGATTGAGTATGTTTTGGTGGACTGGCTCTGTCGTATCAATCAACAGGAATGAACTTGAAGAAATAGTATATTATTTATATCATAGCAATCCTGTGGTGTGAAATGGCGTGGTTTAAATGGTGAATGGTGTGTTTTTACTGTATCAATACCTGATTCCTGGGTTTCATTACTGTGATTATTTTTGCTGGTTTTCTTTTTTTAGCATTTTGTTTTTGTATTATTTTCAAATCATTCTGCAGATAAAATATACTATTACTAAAAACATAAACCAGTAGACCAAATTGTATTGGAAACACGCATTCGGGCTAGGGCTTGATTTTTCAAAGCCGCGTAGTGCAGCGTGTTAGAGCCTCGAGGATTGTGGTTTGATAGCAGTTACAGACAAATGACCCATTCTACAATTTATCTTCCCGGGCAAGTTTTGCGGTATATAAAGTCGTTAATTTCCTACTTGGCTTTTTGAAAGTGATTGGTTGTGAGCAGTAGCTGAGATCAGAGCGACTGTAAAGGTATAACATTTCTTTGATCTGTGACATTAATCTCTAAATAAGTTGCAATTAAATTTGCCATGTGTTTTCGGATCGATTTGTCGAATTAATCTGAATCTGGTGGGATTCGTGTTGCAGAAGACTGACCTACATGAATGATTTTAGCTACATACTTCACGATCTCCATATTGAGTTCAGATGGCCGACGGCACGTCTCTAGTGATTGATCCTGCTGGAGCAGATCTCCCTGAATCATTCGATAGTTTAACAGAGATCTCAATACTAGATGTCAATGAAGGCGTTGACGCCGATAGTTCGTATTTTACTGGCATCGTGTCCCTCGTGTGGCCATATTCTTCATCCAGGCATGAATTCTCAATTTTATTTTCTGATGAAGATATTCTCAAGAGAATAAACAAGGGGCAGATCAAGTTAACGTTTTATGGAAGAACTCTGGGAAAAGGAATGGAAAGTAAATTACAAATCGGGGATACTATGAAAATCGCATTGGCGGGATCTAGAATATCTGCAAATGACGACAAGTTCAAAACTGACGAAGACTCAGACTGGAAGTATTCTTGGAACTCCGGGGTACTGGCCAAGGTAAGTACAACCATTATTCTTAGGTACATTTGGTCTAGTATCGAGTTGACGAATGACATTTATAGATTAACGATGACGAACTTCTTAAAATAACAGCCGACTCGGATACGGATCGTGCCGATTCTACCATGCTCTCGATAACGGAAGATCTCAAGTTTGCGCCAACAGTAGCAGAAGTGCCTTCCGGCATCCCAGACTTTACAATGTCACCTCAGCCATCAGTGCCATTCGAAGGTCTAACTCGCGAATCAAATGTTTGGCAAACTCCGCCTCAAGCACTTCGACGACCAATGAGACCTTCTGCTGATGACTCTTTTACTTCTGGAGCAATGTTCGAGTTTGAGGATGAACTTTCGGGTCCTCTTCCAAAACGGTCAAGACATGGTCGTACATCTTCTGAATATGTCTTCGATGATGGCTCGGGAGCGCTTACAGGTCATGCTGGACTTAAGCAATCTGCAGAAGACTCACCAAGTTTAAATTCTTTTAGGCAATCGGACAATGTCCAAAAGTACGTTGCTACTGGTGGTCCAAATATTGCAATTGACGTCGAAGATACTCAATCAAATGACGTGAATAACATGCATTTAGCACCTGGTCCTCCAGATACCAAGCTATTAGTCGATGAGAATGAGCTTTATCGAGATTTAATGCGACGGAAATCAACAGCGGAAGTAGCAAAAGAAGACGGGAATGATGGCCTTCACTCTCGAGATAAATCCGGAATGCGAGATGATATTAGCGTCGTAACTCAAATGGGGAGCGTCATGGAAGGAAATAGCGCAGCAGAAGATTTACATGATCGAAGGACCGAAATCCTACAGACAGCCCAGTCGAATTTGTATCATGAGATTTTGCTTGAGAAATTATCTAATCCTCATCCGCGCTTTGGAACCGAGAGTTCAGCGGTTACACAAGTAGGAAGCGCAGAAGGAAGCGAATTGCACTCTGTCGATGAAGTTTCAGTGACTGGGGTTTCAGAATTTGGACCCGCTAAAGCAGTCGTTGGAAGTGGTGAAGAAACATTTTCTGTAGCTGATCAGGTAAGCCAGGTGCACTCTCCGGTTTCTGTAACTCATCATGTGAGACTCGAATCTGCTCCTGAGTCTGCAGGTGAGGACACTATACCTCCTTATGCAGGCTCACCACCCGCTTCTGTTTTCAATGGTAAAGTAGACTTGGCGCAAGTTGACGATAGAAGCAATATAAAAAAGATTCAAGACGTTGAAATGCAAGATTGTGCACCTGCCGAAGAACAATATACTAACATAGACCCGGAACTGGCCATCGAACCTATCGTGCCTGCCGAAAATATTGAAGTTGCTGATACAGAGCACGAAGATTTCAGAGTCCCGCCTGCTGTCCCGGCTGCTCAATTGGCCGAATCTCAAGGAAAGATGGAAGCAGACGAAGAACTTCCAAAGTTTCCTGAGATTTCACACTATCTACAAAGTAAACGAAGTACTGATTCACAAGTATTACTTCCTACTACCGAACACATTGATGCGCAGCCAGAGAATAACTCAGTACGTCACGTTGATCTGGAAAGCGTTGCAGATGATACCAATGTTCCAGAAGCTCCTGGAATTGATGAACTGGGCCCGTTTAAGACGCCCAGTCATCACGTTACATTAGAAAGCGTAATGGATCAAACTGATGTGCCTGAAGCTCCTGGCGTTGATGAACTGAATTTGAATGAGTCAACTGCAGAGCATGTGGAGCCTGCTGCATTTACATACGATTTCGCACCTGAAGAGGATTTGCATGGAAAGCCGGTCGAGCCCATTCGTCCGGCTGAATTGAATGACATTATTGAGCATGTTGAACCCATCAAGTCTGCTGAGCGCGCTGAGCATGCTAGTGCCACCGAGTCTTTTGTTCAACCGTCAGTTAAGAGCTTCTCTCATGTTCCAGATTACGTTGACCATGGATCTAAACCTGAAATCTCAGAGTTGGACGCCGAAGGAAGCTTTGACGAGCAAGATGTAAATGTGGAAAGATCTCCACTCGTTGAAGTGTATGGGACTCCGTCTATGGGGGTATTTGAAGATGATGCTTTAAGTATTGATCCGTATTCTCTCGAGTCTGAAGACTTTCTCTATATCCAACCAGCTGATGAAGACGACATGGTTGATGTTGAAGATGAAGATGAAGATGATGGGCCGTTAATCGAGGTTTTTCCTGATACTGTTACCCTCCCGATGCATTATAGTACAATTTTTGAACATATCGAAACTATCCAGTATGAATCCATAGTTTATGCTGATGACTCTGAAGAGATTTCTGTTACCAGAGTTACTGATACTGAATATCGAGAATCAGAGATTCGGGAAATCGTTATAGAACAAAGCCAAATTGTGCTTGCGGATGATGACGAACAGGATGAAATTGAGCAGACTAAAACTACTATTATAGAGGCTACTTCAATCATGGAAGAAGATGATGATGATGAGGGAACTCCTTATGAAGGCAGATTGGCTGTTTCGTCATCAAGTGTGTCATTTGCTATGAGTTCTATAGAACAAAATTGCGAGCCGCAAATTCCGGAGCAAGACGATAACGACGATGACGAGGAAGATGATGATATCCAATTTGGAACTCAACTTCCCGAATCAGAGGACTCTGAAAAGTCGGATGGCGATGAGGAAGAACGAGATAAAGTGGAGATTACGCAAACGACCATAGTGATATCCGATGAGCCTGATACTGGTGGCAACGATGCTTATGATAGATCTTCAGGGAATCAACTACAAGTAGTTCAAAGTTCACCTTACAAGGTTACTGAACATCCTTCCGATGAGGAGGAGGATAATGACGAAGAAATCGAAGAGAGCTTGCGGTCATCAAACGGTTCTCTTCCCAACGATTTAGGTAACTTTGAAACACAATTACCACAAGAATCCAGTGACAGCGAAGGAAACATGACTGTCGAAGAACAACCTGAGACTATCAACACTACCCATGATCAGATGATTTCTAAAGCCGCTGAAGTTGAAATGGTAGACTATCAGAATGAGAAAACAAAAACTGTTCTTACTCGCGAGGAACAAGCTATTGCATTTGCTGAAGAGGATTTGGAACGATATGAAAAGGAGAATGTGAGTGGGGATGACAATAAAGCTGAAGAGAGGCCGGAGAAACTGGTCCAAACAGAAGCCGAATCAGTACCTGAAAGCAGTGAAAAGCAAGTTGAAATTGAATTCGAAAGAGTTGTCGAAGAAGAAGAGAACGGTTCCGCCATGAGTGAAGACAGCATTCAGAGTCAAGTAATTGCCGCTATCACTGATATTTACGGCAGTGAAGAAGGTAATAATTCGATACCTGATGCAGACGCAGACTCAGAAATTTCGCAGATCCGCGCATTGGAAGCTATTCAGACTTTGATAGCTGCAGAACAGCAAACACTTGCTACAGGTGAGGCCGACGACCACGACGACGACGACGATGATGATGATGATGATGCTGGAGATGATGATGAGATGGTGTCTGCTATCGATGATCCTGAAGAAAGGCGGTTGCAGGCTTTAGAGATGCTTTCACAAAAACCGCAGGAAAAACGTGGCAATGAGGCTACGCAGGAGGATTATGAACAGCCTACTGCTGGTCTTGAGACTAAGGTATGCAATGTTGCCTACGAACTCTTGGTCCATGCGATCATAGGCTTACTTTTAATAGGTTTCGGATTACGTTGCACTTGCAGATTTAAAAATCAACAACCGGGTTGATGTAATAGCAGTTGTTACCAAGGTTGGAAAACCTGAACTTAAAAAGTCTCGAGAATTGGAAGAAGGCTTTTTTCAAATTTTATTCGAAATTAGTGATCCTTCTTTGAATCTGGGTTCAGATGATGTGGTTGAAGTCTGTATTCAGCACCAGTTTGAAAAATCGTTACCATCACTAACTGTTGGCGATGTTGTTCTCTTACGGTACTTTGATGTATGTGCTCAGTAATTTGATTGAAACCTACATTCTGTGGGATATACAAGCTAACAGATTCTCCTTTCAGATTACGCTTTATAAACAACATTATCTCCTTCGATCGTCGCTCGATTCAGGATGGGTTCAGTTTAAATTGGATAGACAAGGAGCAGAAAGGTCTATAACTCCTGCTCGCGCAGTTGAATTTGGCAATGAAGAGGTTGATTATGCCAAACAGGTTGAAGACTGGTATAAACGCTCTTTGTATTCGTAATTCTACTTGATGTAAAATTCGGTGACGTCTTAAGAGATCTAGAAATTGTGGAATGTCGGGAGTGTCAAACATATTAGTTAGATCTGTTTGTGATGCTCGTTCTTTTATTCACTTATTTGTACACTATCTCTCGACAGTTATCGAAACGGTAAAACTCCGTTTTCTAAATCATATCTGCATCAGTAATATACCGCAAGTTCAACTATTGATGGCATAAACTGCAGTAAAGCTTTGGGACTAATTTAATCAGTGCCATATATATATAAGAAAACGTCTTTCAAATTGCTCAAATGTCTCACTCTGCATGCTTGGCCACAATACTATCAGGGCACTCACAATTCACATATTAATGTACTGGTGCCACGGTGATATCGGTAATAACTAAATAAGTCTGGTGGCTCACATTTATAGTCATCTCCTGCTTGCTTGCGGGTTATCAGATGCCGATCAATGTTGCTGTAATTCGGCCATAAAGGATATGCAAAATTAAATGTAGATATATTTCATAAAACGGGAAGTAAATCTAACAGTGCTGTAAGGACATTATTCAATAATCAGTCACTTGCCAACAACCACGCGCCCGGTGCACCTAAATATTCAATGGAACTGAATCGTTCACTTCTACTTGCATAGTGTGCCCCGAATTTTTGATGTTGAACAGAAAATATCTGGATATTCCATTTCTCTTCTTCGCAATTGTCTATTACGCCCGCGACTCGCAGTTAATGGTCTTTTCTCAAAAGCTCTATATAGTCAAACTTCTGTCTCCGTCATCACCGATATTGTTGCCATATCTTTCACTGTTTCTACGCCTCTCAAGGCTGTTGAAATACAAAAAAAATCAGATATGCAACAATAATAAACCTAAAAAGGTTTAAGTAAAAATCTGCGTCAGCCCGGAGTCGAACCGGGGGCTCGTCGATGGCAACGACGAATTTTACCGCTAAACCACTAACGCTTTATATAAACATCGAGAAAACTGGCTTACACCTAGGTTCCGGAAAACTAGCTTCCGGTCCACGTAATCGTCAGACGTAAAGAGGAAGGGCAAACCTGAATAACCACATATGGACAAACTGAGAAATCCACTAACAAGAACACGAAGTGTGATAAGGGCCGTTGCGCCTATTCTACAGCATCGACATATATTGAGTTGAGCAGCGGTATCTTAAGGAGTACATGTGTCGCAGATTTGTCGAAGTTTGGGTGAATACAAGGGACTATTTTATGGGAGTTAAGAGTCGAAGGTACACGCGACAGAGAAGAGAATAGTTTAAACTAATTATTTATATATGTTTGAGATAACGATGGCTTAATTTTGTTTTAACAACTGTTACTTATTTATGGTTGCTAAGCATTCGTAACAGCTAGATTAGCCTACCATTTTGTCTATAAGTACACGTCTGTAGCCAGAGAAGGTTGGATCTCCATCAGTTACCTCGAGAAAAGAAAGATTTTCAAAAGACACATATTCGGCCAATTTCCTGACAAAGTTTGTAAAAGGTATAACATACAAGACCTTTTGAGATCAATGGGGTCTTAGTTAATTAATGATCAGGCATGCAAGGCCTTTAAGGATCATTAAGTCAGTCGGATTATCGGCCAGAATTGGAAACAATTCGGCGGGAATCGTAGAAGTACCCTGAAATATCGGCAGTACTCATTTGAATAATCCTTTTATAAATCGCTCATCTAGTTTGTCCGGTTCAAGTATAAATTATAATCCTGCTACGACGAGTTGGGGCGGCAATGCAAGAAGCTCAAATGAATTTCGTTTACTCTAATTTTTGTTTTAAGATGTTTGCCAATACTTTTTTTATGAACTTTGAGTTTTGAAGGTGGATCTTTGTTATGAGGTGTATACTTATTTTTCTGTAGTTAATTAAATTCTTTGTCTGGAAACCTGTAAGGTCTTTTGTTGCATTCATGCTAAACTTCAGTAAATTATAAAGAGAAAAACTCTTACTTCAGGTATTCAAACTCGTTCAAAGAGATCATATGATTTAAAAGCTATACAAGGTTCTCAATAGAAGAACGACATATGCAAATCTAATTTTAATAGTGTTTGTAATACTGTGCATGCACAATCTCATAGATATTATTTCGCGTGCTTCATTTGCTTGCATATCTCCATGACGGTAAATTACACAAATTAAATCTCTTAGCAATTTAATTTAATGTATCTTTACGTACGTTTTGTATTTTATTCTCCACCGTCCCTTGCTATTTGATGTAAGAGAAAGAGCTTTTTAATATAGTTCTTTGGGGGGGAGTGTCAGGGTTTTCTATTATAGTAAATATAGGGTTGCATTATAGGGTTTATATTTGGGCTTTCTTATAGGGTTTTAGGGCTTTACAGTAGTTATGAAAACCCTATAAAAACCCTTAGCAAACATTTTCCATTCTCATGTATAGTCTTGGTGGAGAGAGGTTACAGATGTATTTGCATAAATTTGACATTATGCTGCACTACCAAGCATAGCTCCGTTCTAAAAGAGCAGACACAGTCCCAGACTTGAGAATGAGAATCATTTTGCCTTGCTCCATACTTCGTTGCTGAAGTTTTGTTGATGGTTTTATATACTTGGCATATACGGCTGTGATCATTTGCTGCTACAAGGACCAAGTTGTAATCACTCGGATCTTGTATTGTCATCAGCTCGTTGGTTTCACTTCCATTTCCAGAGTTTCACACTCACTTTTTAAAACTTGATTGAAGTAGCAAAACTATGCGATTCTATTAAACTGTATAGCGCCCAATGTCACAGTCAAGCAAAATCAAAGGACTATAGTATGCTATTTAACTCTTACTCTTTACAAAACCATGCGCCGGACAATTTCAAACGATTTTCTATCCTAAACAGATTTATTTCCTAGTGAAATCCATAGACAAAATACGCAACAACCATTGACAGAGTAGGGGTAATAATAGCCATCATGACATTGACTCCATTGTTGCTCAACAAATTCCTTCCCGAAACAACCCTTCTGTCTGCAGAAGATGAGACTGATGAAGACTTGTTCAATTTTTCACCTCCGGCAACTTCAATAATTACTCCTTTGTCGTTTATCACGGATTCTTGGAGAACGGCTCCCATAACTGAATCAATAATACTACCTGCAAACCCTGAAATTGCAATGCCAATAATCAATCTCAACCGATCAACTATTGGCCATGAGCTGCAAAATGGAGCAAACAAAGCAGTCAATAAACCAATAAATGCACCGCCTCCTATGGCTGCGACTAATCCTGTTTGTGACACTCCTCCATTTGTACCTGGTGGACAGGGTTTGAAAGTAGTAATCAAAATTGGACGAGTTTTAGAAAGGATACCTAACTCTGAAGACCAGGTATCTGCAGTAACGGCAGCATATTGACTAAATTGTTTTCACATTCATTAGTATAATCCAATTGGCGAAAGAAGTAAATGATCACTAACGTTATAACTCCAACTACTAGTAAATCAGCTGAAAAGCAGTCGGTGGATTTGAAAATCATGTGAAAGATTATGAGAACTGTAGCAACTAGTGAGTTTGCAAAAACTTGCACTTCAGTTCTAGGTCCCTCGCCCCCTGATTCACCAGTCGGTGATGTTGTAAGTGATTTCTTAATGTTTGCTTTCACCTACAATTTGCAATAGAATGAGTCAGCAATGCCATGATAGTGTGGATTTCTAGGTTATATCAATAATCTCCACAACTGAGGACACATAATCACCTTTGTAAATGCAGTACCGGTTATAAAAAATCCAAAAAGAAGTACAGTGAAAATCGACCATGGATGAATAGCATGTACAATTCCAATTGCAAGACCAGCCAAAAGTCCATTTTTTGTCAACGATTTCCGCTTTCCGGCTCTTCGCATTACTGCCACGACAGCTAAGCACCGAACTGCAACTCCCATCAATCCCATAATTTTATTGGCAATGAATGGGGGTGTCAATTGATAGTTTTTTGTTTGGATATGGGGTGGAAAAGAAGCGGAAACTGAGGTCACGATGATGCGCGTTGCTGCGGCGTGGTTCGAGCGCTTGCAGTGGTCGCTTCCTTATTTATTGACGGCTGAAGTTTTTTCACAAGCGAAGGAAACTTTAATGAAGAATATCATATGGAATATTTAAAAGATATAGCTAAAAGAAAGCAAACGCATTAAAATGCATTAATTTTGAAGGCTTGAATTAAATCATTATTCCATTAATTTATTTCCTAACTTATCTTGGATATCACCATACGGCATTTCATAGGGTTTATTATAGGGTTTTTACCCTATGTAAAACCCTATGATACTAAAAATCCACGTCGGTGCTCCGCTCTCTAAACTCCAGAATAAAAGTAATAATGATGTCACTAAGCGCTATCGAGACTATCACGGCTTGCAGCTCTTTTCCAGACTGCGTCACTTCTATACAATCCGGATTCCAATTCTTATTCAAAAGATTATATCTAGCTGGTCTAGTACTTAAGTCATATTTCACAGTATTAAAGCATTACAGTAAACATGTCCTGGTCTCAAAAGACAATTACAATGTCGCCTCACACTCGCGGTTGTTACTTAGTTTCTGACGAGATTGTTGAAAATCTACCTGAATTAAAGGAATACAAAGTCGGTCTTGTTAATTTGTTTATGCAGCATACATCAGCTGCATTAACACTGAATGAAAACTGGGATTCGGATGTTCGTCTTGATATGACTGATGCACTTGAGAAAATTGCTCCTGAAAGTTGGAATTTTAGACATGATGCCGAAGGTGCGCTAACCTTCACTGTTATAAACACATGAGGAATACGACATTAATTATTTCTGTGCTATATAGGAAGCGACGATATGCCTGCTCATATTCGCAGCAGTTGTAAGTATTCTTGACATCTTATTTCTCATTTCAACAACCTTATTAACTTACAACTAAATTAAAGTACTGGGAGCTTCTGTCACAATTCCAATCCGTGATGGACGTTTAGCGACTGGAACATGGCAAGGAGTTTGGCTTTGTGAATTTAGAAGAGTTAGACATTCACGGAAAGTAGTGGCAACTATTCAAGGAGAAAAGTACAAATAGATCTGTTAGTATATTTATGCGAAAGTTTGAGTCAACTGTATGTGATCTTGAAAATATATATTGGAACTTCTGGGTTGGAACCAACTGTACGCTATTTCTCTCTCACTGATGTGAAGAGTTGACAATATAGACTACATAATTTGTAAGGATCCCGAACTCTATCCACACTGCGGGTCTTTCTTCTATAACTATAGCACTACATTCGACTTAACATTTAGGGACCTAGTCACTAATGCAATTTTAGAGAAATTATAGTAGGACCGAAACTCGAAAATTTCATTATTCAATACATTGTTTCTTAGACTTGTCATGGAAATTGAGCGCGTGCGCTGATCTATAAGAGTATTGCTCGTGGCAAGTGACCCACATCATCAATAGGCTCGTGAATAAGTAAAATCTACTGAATGCATAACCCACCAAAATACGTTCTGTCAGCAATAATACGCCTATTGAAGCCCTTTGCGAGCCTATAAGCTGGCTCATCGTACCCTCATAGTCATTACATAATAATGCAACTATCCTGACTACTCTTTATCAATTCCGGCTCATCGAGGAAACCTAACCTTTATATAAGTTAAAGTTTAAGGCAAGGTCGAGATATGGGGTGTTAATTCAATCGCCTAACTCTAGTCGCGTAAAGAGAACAGGTTATTTGTGGATAGGTGTCGTTGTCGTGGATTGTAATAAGAATGGCAAGAGCGAATTCACTGGTTGCTCTGGACGAGTCGTATGGGTCGTCGTCGGATGAAGATGATGAGCGTACTGCTACTTTCAATGCTGGATATACTGAGGTAGCTGATGAGAGTTCTAGCACAGAAGAACATACTGTTGAAGAAGAAGGTGACGAAGAGGACGCTTCTGAAGAAGAGGGTTCCAATGAAGAAGAGTCTGAAGAGGAAGAATCCGAAGAAGAGGACGACGACGATGACGACGACGAAGATGAGCCTCGACTTAAATATACCCGAATTGTTCAACTTCCCCCTACATTATTTTCTTCAGATCCATTATCCACCTTTCTTTCTCATGAAGAATTTCTGGTGTTTGCAACACATGGCGGAACATTGTACATTACGACCCCAGAGTTGGAGCCAATTCGAACATATCGCGCACATTCAGCTTCAATTTTATCGTTATCAACAGATGGTACAGTAATTGCATCAGCGTCGTTAGATGGAAGAGTTGTTATCGCTTCAGTTACAGATCCTAAAGATATCTCTGCGTCGGACTTCTTGAGACCCGTACATTCTGTTTCGCTCGACCCTAATTTTCAAACTACGCGGACTTTTGTATCTGGAGGCACGGCTTGTAGTTTAATAATGTCAGAGAAAGGATGGCTGGGGCGACAAACAGACACAACATTGTTTCATGGTGAAGGACCTATAAACAGCACCGATTGGACTGGTGATATTATTGTCGCAATGAATGATTCTGTAAGTGGATCCGTTTTTCTGAAAATCCGTATTATCTTTACTAGAGATTTGTTAATGTATATGCCAGGGAATACATCTATATCACGCTCCAACAAGGTCACGAATTTCAAGAATTGCATTACCTAAAGACTCACCACGAGCAGATCTCTACCGTCCGCGGATATCTTGGATTTCGCCAAACAAATTCCTTGTCGGTTGGGCATATACGATCTGGATAATCAAAGTGATAAAGACCGGAGAGACCAAAGTAGTAGGCCAAGGTTCCATTACCCCATTAGTGAGTGAAAGGAAGTCTGAAGTTGAGACAATCTTGAGTATTGATGGATTAGTTTCCGGAGTTTTGAAATATGATGATGATTCGTTGTTGATTCTGACTTATAATCCCCCTCCTGCACCGACTGAAGAGATTCCTAGACCACTCGCGCAAACACCTGAGCTGCGTCTAGTATCACCTACTACCGGTGAAGAACTCTCCGCTGATCAGCTTTCGCTTCGCGGGTATGAGAGATTAGGTGCCAATGATTATCATCTAGGAGTATGGAGTGCAAATAGCAAAGGATTCCCAACAGCACCCAACTCTGGTCGGAAATTCTATGTGCTGTCTGCAAGGGATGGTGTCATTGCTACTGAACGAGACGAAAATGATCGCTTTGAATGGCTTCTTGAGCGGAAAAAATATGAAGAAGCCTGGAGGATGAGTGAAGGTTTAGTTGAAGATAATCGAAGAAGAGAAATCGGTACAAAATGGGTTGAAACATTGATTGAATCTGATGATTGGCAGGATGCTGGATTAACTCTTCGCAAAATTTTAACTGCTACACCAATTCCTGCTACTGCGGGATCAGAAATTGAAGAAGAGGAGACTGAGCTCGAACGGTCTTTACGAGAAGAATGGGAAAGATGGGCTTGGGTATTTGTGACCGGAGGTCATGTCGCCGATATTGCGAGTTATTTACCGATTTCAGCACCTGAACTTTCCAGTGTTATTTACGAAATGGTGCTGGGTTATTATTTGAATAATGATAAAGACCAAATGTACATGTTTCTTGATACTTGGCCTATTGAGCTTTATGATGCGAAAAGTATCATTGCTATGATGGAAAATAAGTTGAAGGATGAAGATGATAGAAAACTTCGACAAAATATCGCAAAGCTATACGTTGCTATTGGAAATCCCAATGCAGCAATTGGTCATTTGCTTCATATTCAAGATCCAGCAGCAATTGATCTTATTAGAGATCAGCATCTTTTACTATCAATGCTTCCATCAATTCCAGAAATCATGACGATAAACGTTACTCTAGAAGAGTTAGAATCTGCACCAGTTTCAGTTATTCGTGAAAAGTCTGAAGAAGCCGTGGATTTAGTAGTCGAAGGCAGATTAGAGTTGTTGCCGGAAAGAGTTGTGGATCAAGTTATGAAATCCGGAATGGAAGTAATGGCATTCCTTTACTTGGAGAAATTACAAAAAGTCGATCCTTTTGCTTCTCAAGGATTCTCTGATTTACTGGTTAATCTTTATGCGGATTATGATCGGCCTAAACTGCTTGAATTTTTCAAGAAAAGTAATAGCTATAACTTAGAAAAGGTGCTTTTTCTTTCTTTTCCTGTTTTTTAGTCATTTGTTTGTGTTTTGTTTTGCTAACTACTTTCGCGATATTTAGGCCTCAGAAATTTGTGAAAAGCGAGAATATATTCGAGAATTAGTATATATTCTCGGTAAGACAGGTGAAAATAAGCGTGCGTTAATGTTAATCATTAATCGTCTTCAAGATGTTGATCAAGCCATTACGTTCGCCAAAGCCCAAGATGACAAAGAATTATGGACCGATTTATTAGATTATAGTATGGATAAACCGAAATTCATTCGAGCGTTGTTGGAACAAGCTGGAACTGCTATAGATCCAATTACTCTGGTTCGTAGGATTCAGGAAGGAATGAAAATTGAAGGATTAAAAAGTGCTCTGCAGAGAATCCTTCATGAATACGAACTCACATTATCAATAACTCAAGGCGCGGCAATGATTCTAAATGGTGAAGTCGAACAATACTCCGATCAATTACGAAGCGGTAGAGCTCGCGGTATCAAATTCGACACTGCAAAATTAGAATCATTCAAATCTTCAGATACTATATTACAATTCCCATGCGGCCACATGTTTTCCGAACAATCTCTAATTGCAAAAATGCGAGCAATTCAAACAAATCACGACATAAACGCTGAAGAAAAAATTATCGAGGAAGATGAGATTTGGCCCGGTAATAAAGACGGTGGTTCAAGCTATCACACTGGGATTAAAACTGTTGCGCAGAAAGTTACACATCTGGCTTTTATCAAAGAAAAAATGAGGTTATCCCCGGAATGTCCTACTTGTAAGGAAGTTAAGGCAAAAAGGATTTAATGTTTTTTTTTTGTTGATAGGACAGTTGTGATATCATTTAATAACAATCATACTATATACATTATTATTGATGGCGTGAAAATCTAGACATCTAAAATGTGAAAAGTAAACGAAGATAATATTTTTTGCAAATATGTACCACGTAAACAAAAATCTATTGCCCCGGGTGGGAGTCGAACCCACGACCTTGAGATTATGAGACTCACGCTTTAACCAACTAAGCCACCAAGGCTAATTGCTGTTAAAATTTATTTTATGCCAAATTCAAGGCCGTAAATATGCACGCAACTATGCTGCATGTATGGCAGAAGCTAATATGCACTTGTAACTTTAACGTCTAATTGAAACAACAGTAAGGCAAGTATTGGATCACGTGACTATAAACATAGAATTCCGGTTTCACAATGTCTTCTCCGCATGGATGACTAGACTGTATCAGTTGCTCAATTCTTGACTCTGTAAACTGCTTTCAGTGAATAAGTTGCAGATTTGTTATAATATAGGAGGTAGTCTTGAGCTTCTGCTAGGAAGGTTGTTGTTTTTTTTTTCTTTTCTTTAAGACTTTGGGAAAGAGAGCGAAAACAGAAATTAAGTGGCAAGCTGTATTTGTTGCGAATACGAATCAGCGGAACGATAAATTCACATATCGGATATTATCAAGAAATAGGATTACCTTCAGGTACTGATACAAATGAGCGGAAATGCATATTATGAATTATACCGACGAAGCAGGTATGTTTTGAAGTCGTTAAAGGAGCTGAAATGATCTCAATCAAGCTGGTTTTATGATACGCAAACTAATTAACGATGTAGTATTGGTGTTGCTTTGACTGATGCTTTAGACGAATTGATTAAGTGCGTTTAAACAAAATTTAGTTTCCTCTGCTTTGAAGGATCCCGGCGTTACTAACGGTATTAATGGGTTTAGAGATTCAAAAATTCAACCACAATTAGCAATGAAGATTTTATCTACTGTAATACCGTCTTTTGTATCTATAATATGCGATCACTGTGTGATTAGGGAAGTATGCTAACATATTATTGTTTGTAGTTTGATCGATGTATGACCGATACTCTCTCAGATCAAGCCAAAGCTACAAGATTATCATTTAAAGGACATCTTGATATTTACAGATTTTGCGATGATGTTTGGACGTTTATAATAAAAGACGTTCATTTTAAAATGGAATCGAATGAGCAGGTTGTTGCTGAAAAGATTAAGATAGTGGCATGTAATTATAAGAAACCCGGTGAGCCTTGATAACAAACCGCGCTCGGTACCAAGATATATCCTTAATTTTATTTTATCCCTAATATTTTATTCCTTCCATATCTTATATTATTTTTCAATATTTTATTTCAAAGAGCGAACCCCTTTTGTTTTATGCGACTCTATATATTTGTTTTAATTTTTTTATTTACTGCATGAATCTTATGTTGCTTTTATTGCTCTTTAATGATTAATTGGTTTCTAGGGAAGTATTTGGCATAGTGAATACATATACAAACAAACATGCATACTTCTTATGCTTATATTAATCTCATTTCGCATCTGATTGTGATACGAAAAGGCTTAGAGAATTATTACTAGTTGGCATGTATATTCTGGAAATTGTATATAATATAATTTATGTAACTTATCGTACATCACCTCCATAGATTGTAAATTTTTACTTTGTCTTCTTCTTCTTAAGCTTGCTTTGAGTATCTTGAAACGCTTGTTCACTGATTTCAGGGGGGTCGGATTTTCTCGATTTCTTCTTTGATCCGTTTCCATATTTTTGTTCTAAGTCATTTAAAAATGAACCCATTCTATCTTGATTTCTCTTTTTAATCAAAGCCGCTAAGTCATCTTCACCCTTTATTTTTTTATGATTTTTACCTAATATTTCCTTTGCCATTTCTTCAGCTTCAGCTTCTTCATTTTTAGCATTCTTGCGACGCTTATTTTTCGATGCTAAAGTTTCTGAGTTATATGCTTTATATGATTTGACAAGACCTTGAGAAATTGCTGCATCGATTATTGAACGGAATCGCGACTCATCGTCAAGAAGATTTGAATGAATCACATTTTCAAATACGTAATCTAGGTTTCCCTTTGCTTCAGTGTAATAGTGTAAAATATCTTGCTTTTCTTTCTCAGATCCTGGTAATATTCAACGTTAGTACTAATTCGTTTAAAACATTCAGGTAGGTTAAAATACCTTGGTATTCACGTTTATCTTCTTCAATCATTTCCTTTGTGACAGCTTTACCATACATATCATCATAAAACTCTTTCCAAGAATATCCGTCTTCACCAAGAATTGAATCATCAGCATCGTTTAAGTTTCCAGTACTGTCATATCGTTTTCTCTTCTCTGTATTAGATAGAATTCCATAAGCAAATACCAATTCTTGGAATTTCTTATGAAGGTCACCAGTTTCTTGTCCAGCCAAAAGTTGCTTCTTGTCTGGATGATGAATAAGTGCCAGCCTTCTATACGCCTTTTTAATTTCAGACAAAGTAGCAGTTTTTTCTATCTCGAGAACCTCATAAGGATCAATCTCAGTGGGCGGAATCATATCCTCATCATCTTCACTATCGTCAATATGCTGCTGCATTTCTTCCTCTTCTTCTTCTTCTTCAGTTACCTCTTCTTTCGTTTTACTGTTATTCGAGTCTCGTACTTTCGAAGATGGCTTCTTCGTTGATGCTGTTTTCCGCGCCATGGTTACTAACAGGTTTAGAACCCTGCGACACGAACTACACGCGTAGCCCCACGGAGAGCGTTACATCATCTCATAACCTCAAGGGTCTTGTGTTATTCACGTGACTAGTATTTGATGAGCATACGCGATGACGCGGGGGAAGACATTGGGAGGAATCGTCGGTCGGCCGGCCGGATTGATGGAGGAAGGAAGGAGGAGTCTTGTGCAGCATCCGCTGGGGGCCGCAATTGCATATTTACATTATCGTAATATGTTTAAACATGAAAATTTATGATATGTAGTATTGTTGTTTTTAAAAGTGCTAGTTGTAACTAAAGAGAAATATAGACACAATTGGATAAACGTAAAATAACTGCACAAGAATGAATAAATAGTGATAATAAGCCGAGCCAATAAATACACGATAAAAGGAAAAAAGGAAAAGGATGAAAGTGATACATCAAAAGGCGTTTGCGATCCAAATTGCAAACAGTTGTTAAATTTGGTTGAAAATTCCGATTATGCGAGGATGATGCGGGGCGAGTCGGGTGGTAGGTAAGGTGGGGGTGGAGGGGCAGAAGAAGCAGGGCGAATCCGTGAACAGAAGGGCAAAAGTGGTAGACTATGTATGGTACGGACCGGACAGAAAGCAAAAATCACAGCAAAAACTAAACCAACTGAAACGCAATTGACTTAAGTAGCAGCGTCGTACTTCTTGTAAGTGTCGAGGACCTTCTGGACCTCGAGTTCAGAGCCGAGGAAGATTCCACTACGGGAGTGAATGTGCTCGGGAACCATGTCGAGGATGCGCTTGCGACCATCGGTAGCAAGACCACCGGCCTGTTCGACGAGGAAAGCCATAGGGAAGCACTCGTAGAGGATTCTCAGCTTTCCGTTCTTGCTCTTGGAGTCGGCAGGGTAGGCAAAAATACCTCCGTAGAGGAGAGTACGATGCATATCGGCGACCATGGAACCGATGTAACGAGCCGAGTAGGGCTTTCCGCCGTCAGCAGGATACTTGAGGCCATGGAAGTACTCCTGGGTAGGCTTGTCCCAGTAAATGGTGTTTCCCTCGTTGGCAGAGTAAATGGCTCGCTTCTTGGGGATCTTCATATCGGGGTGGGTGAGGATGAACTCGCCAAGGGCAGTGTCGAGGGTGAAGCCATTGACACCATTGCCGGTGGTAAGGACGAGATTGGCAGAGGCACCGTACATAGTGTATCCGGCAGCGACCATCTCGGTTCCGGGCCGCAGAACATCGGCAACAGTGCCAGTGGATCCGGGCTGGATCTTGTAGACACCAAAGATGGTACCGACAGAAACGCCAGCGTCGAGGTTGGAGGACCCGTCGATAGGATCGCAGACGACGCAATACTTCCCATCGCCGTCAAAGACGAGAATCTCCTCCTGCTCCTCTGAGACGAGGACCTTGACCTTTCCAGAGGCGCGCATGGCGTTGTTGAAGATTTCGTCACCAATGACGTCGAGCTTTTTCTGGTCATCGCCGGTGGAGTTCTGAGCGCCGGCCAGTCCGATCAGGTTGACGAGGGTCGAGCGACGAATGTTATGAGAAATGAACTTGAAGGCGAACTGGAGAGAATTGAGCAGGAGGGTGAAGTCTCCGGTGGTACCGGGCGAGGTGGCCGCGACACGGGACTGCTCGTCGAGGATGAAACGCGTGAGCGTGACGATGTCTGTTTTGATGTCGTTGATGGCGTCGCCACCTTCGGGACCTGAAGTAGCAAATCCGCTGGACATTGTGTTTATTGTTTATTGTTTTTGTTTGTAGGAAGAACGAGGAAGAAAGCGGTGAAAGGGAGAAAGGATAGCTTTTAGGCAGCGAAAGAGAACGCGGCGGATGCTCGACGCGGGATCATCTGCGTGTGCCCGATTACGTCATCCACAGCAGCCTGAACCAGCGTACTCGGGGCCAGCGCCGCTTCATGTTGCTGGCCGCCAACGAAGGAGGTTGCCATAGCAGCGTACTCGTTGCCATAGCAGCGAGTTGCCATAGCAGCAGGTTGCCATAGCAGCTCCTTGTAGCCACTAAATGTTTACTTCCATTTCTGTTTTCTCCAGCTACAAAACTACATATCCATTAACAAGCTCACTTTCTCCGTCCCTTCGTCCTGCTCTTTAAAGCACGTTTTGCCGCACAATAGCGCGATGCTTGGACGTTCCCTGCCGGCCGCATCGTCGGATGCCTGCTGCCTCCGCCGGCTGCATGTCCTCCTCTCCTAGCCGATCCCGGCCTTTCACCGCCCTTCCCCCACTGGCATATTCTTTGCCTGAATTTGGAATTTCAACTACTCCCACCTTCTTCTGTAGTGCTTGCAAGTTCGGCTCTCGACGTGCCTTCTCGCCAGGGTGATCGTGATCCGTAAAACATATGCTAAACCAAGCAGTAACTCGCTACTATATCTTATTCACATCAATTACATACTTTTATTCAATTCTTCTCTCTCTTACGACACTAATATCTTCCCCCCCCCCCCCTCTCTTTATTGAGTCTCCTCCCGCCGTCTCTTCAGCGCAACAGGCCCCGTATTACCACCAGTCTCTCCGTTTTCGCCAGACGTGCCTGATGTAGACGCGTTTTCCTCTTCGCGTGTCCGCTTGACTCCTTGACTAGCATCCCCATCCGTAGACACAGCTCCTGCCGCAGCTGTAGCACCAGCAGCAGGCGCCGTAGTAGTAGTAGTAGCTGCCGCAGCGCCTGGTCTCTGAATTCTCAGCGGGTTAGGTCCGGTAGGTGCCTGACCACCTGCCGCAGCTCCTGCTGTGGCTTCTCCAGGTCTAATAAGCTGAGGACCTCTTCTCGCTCCAGGCTGCAAATGCTGCATAACCTGATTTATACCCGGTTGCGGTCGAGGATGTTGAACTCCCGGTCTCGAAAGCGTCGGAAGTTGTGATTGTCTAGGTCGACCTGCTTGTCCTCCTGGTACCGGAATTCCACTCGATGCCACAGGTGGTGTCCCGGCATTCGCTGGTTTACCCTGTCCAGCTGCTGGAGCTGGAGAAGCCTGTTGTGCGATAGTTTGAACAATCGATTGAATCTGAGGCTTCTGTCCTTGCGCAGCAGTTCCTTGTATATGGAGCCCCTTAGCTTGTGGAGCCGCTGCTGGTGCCGCAGACGGCGATGGTACAGCTTCAGTGCCGGAAGTAAGCACTCGTGCACTTGACTGCGGAGTCTGCTGAGGTGAATGATTCTGGAACCCTCCTTGATTAGGCGTAGACGGCGTAAAACTAGGCGCACCTCCCTTGCTAAATGGCGACGCATTAGGCGACATTCCAAATGCAGGTTTTGGTTGCATATGTTGAGGCTGTTGAGGTAATGGGGATCCACTCTTCAATCTTGAAAGTTCTTGCTGCGCTGCAATTTTATCATTCTCGGCCTTTTCGGCTTTCTTTTGAAGAAGTTTCGTTCGCATCTCTGCTTCCTTCTGCGTGGCTTCGCGCGTAGCTTTGATTATATCACTGCGTTGACTTTCAAGTTCTTGAACCTTTGCCGCAAGAGCAGTTTCTAAATCTGACTTGTGCTTGGCTTCTAACTCTGTACGTAGAGCTTCGAGCTTCGCAGCATCGGCGGTCTCTTTAGCAGAACCCTCTCCACTAGGGAGATTTCCAGGAGCAGCGGCAGCAGCAGCAGCAGCGGCGGCGGCGGCGGCGTCCTTCGCAGCCTCAGTCTCAGCTTTGGCAGCAGCGAGTTCCTCACGCACCTTTGCAAGTTCAGACTTGAGCGATTCATTGGTTGCAGAAAGAGTCTTAACTTCTTTCTGCGATTTTTCAAGCTGAGAAGTTAAATCGGTGATTTTCTTCTCCAGCTCTAAAACTTGAGCACTGGACTCAGGAGCAGCAGTCGCCGCCGCTGTAGTTCCACTCGTAATGGTTGCGCTGGTTTCTATTGCAGGCGCAGGTGAAGCAGTTACAGGTGCAGCAGTAGTAGTAGTAGTAGCAGTACCCTGAGCAATCTTTGCAGCTTCAAGTTCTTTCTCCTTCGCTTCGATGGCAGCCCTGAGAGTTGCGGTCTCAGCTTCCAAAGTAGTAATTCGAGTCTTGTATTCTTCTGCAGATTTCTTAAATTCTTCAATTTCCTTTGTCTTTTCTGCATCTGAGATTTGAAATTTCTCTGCATCAGCCTTGCGATCTTCACGCATACTCTTTAGACGCTTATTAAACTCTCCGCGAAGACGCTCGAATTTAGCGGCTTGTGCTTCCACCTTCAGATTATCATTAGCCAGATTCTGAAAATCAAGTAGTCAATACACATACCTGAGCTTTCTCAGTTTCAACATTCTGGTTAGCAGTCGCAAGTTCTTCCTTTATCTTCGCAATATCCTGTTCAACCTTTTGGATTTCTCCAGTCTTGGTCTTTACAATACTTTCCTTCTCCGCAATCGCTTTTTCAACTTCAGATCGGAGTTTTGCAAGTGCTTCATCTTTTTCTTTAGTCGCGCGGGCGGTTTCTGCTTTGATTGAATCACGCTCTGTAGCTAAGGCCGCCATATCGGATTTAAGTTTTTCCACCTCGTCCTTGAGATTTTGCAACTCAACAGGATCAACACGCTGAACAAAAATTATTAGTAACCGTCAGAAACATACGTCCACTCTTGACCAACGAAACTAACTCACCTCATATTTCTGCAAAATCTGCTGTGCTCTATTCTTCCACCTCTCATTATCTTCCTCAAGAATTTTAATTCTCGATTCTTTCACTTCAACTTCAGCAGCCGCATCCGCCAATTTATCTTCAAGTGGTCGAACTCTAGTACGAAGTTGATCAACCGTATTCTCAAGACCTTTTGCTTTGTTTTCAAGTCTTTGTGTTTCAGCTCGTAGAGTAGAGTTACTCTCTCGTAAGATATTGATATCATTAACCTTTCTTATTAATTCAGAATAGTCTGCAGCTTGCTTTGGCGCGTTTGCATTCAACTCGCGCTCGGATACTAATTGAACACGAACCTCATCTAGCTCAGTTGTAGTATGATCAAGTTTCTGCTGTAAGCGGCGTGCCTCTTGCAACTTACTCTCAAGTTGAGCATCAACAAGCTCTTTCTCATGACGTAAGAACTTGATGATCTCACGCATATCTTCAGCACCATCATCTTCGAGCACGGACGATACATCAGCATTAGCGTCCGCATCAGCAGCAACATCAGCTTCAGTCTCGGTAGTGTCGATAGTCGTAGCAGGACCAGCTGGCGTTGAGGGTGTTTCAAGAGCTGCAGGAGTAGTAATAGCAGCAGCAGCGGCAGGAGTTCCTGGAGCAGCACGTTTTGGTGTACCACGAGCAGGCGTACCTGGAGCAGACGATAGTCTCCGTTGTTTCTGTACGCGCGTGACTTGAGCACTAAGAGTTTCAAATTGGTTGTGCAGCAGTTTATTCTGTTCAACCAAGCTCTCAGATCTGCGATTTTATCGTTAGCTTTAGATTTCTCGACCAATTATATGACATGAACAACAAACCTTGTCTTGAGCTCTTCAATCTCCTTCTCATAGGCAAGCTTCTGATCTTCCCAACTGGCCTTATTATTCTCTAATTCAGTAACTGCCTGTTCAGCTCTATCGCGTAACGCATTTATAACATCACCGTTCTCACGCATACGGTTACGCAATCTCTGGACTTCCTTAGCTGCCTCCGCATGTCTAAGAAGTTCAGCTTCGTAATTGCTTTGAGATTCTTTAGTAATGTTTGCCTGTCTTCTAATATCGCTTTGTAACGCGCGAATCGAAGCATTTAGACGAGATTCAGCAGATCGAGCAAGGTCGAGACGATCCTCAAGGTCCCGCAACTCTGCGTTATGATGACGAGTGGCTTCAACAGCAGCATCTTGAGACTTTGACAACTCAGCCGTTGTATCAGAGAGTTCCTTAGATAAACGAGTGAGTTCTTCCTTGAGATTTTCCACGTCAGCGGTCTTCATACGAAGTTTCTCCTCAATAGTCTTCTTGTATTGATCATGAGTAGTATTCATCGACTCTAGTGCATCTTCAGCAGCCTTTGCAATACCAGTCAGATTCTCAACTGCATCTCTAGAAGCTTCAAGTTCAGACTGAGTAGATTCGAGAGAAGCTTTGAGACTAGAAACTTCAGTTTCAAGTGTCTTTGCAACACTAAATCCTTCTTCCTCAACCTGTCGCTGATACAATTTGCTCTTTTCTTCAGATTCAGCAAGGGCAGTAGTAAGCTCAGTAACCTTCGTGGAAAGTTCTTCTTCAGTCTTTTTAGATTCCGCAAGGAGTTCCTTCGTGCTCGAAAGTTCTCCGGTAATTTTTTCAATCTTATCAGTAAGCTCTTTAGCCTCAAATTCTCTTCTAGTGGAGATATTTCGAACATTCTCGCCCTCTGCTTCAAGTTTCTTCCTGGTCTCACTAACTTCGAACTCTAAGCTTTCGACTTGAGCAACCAATCTCGTGCGAACCTCGGCGTCCGATTTCTCCCGCTCGGCCTCAGTTGACTGCAAATATGCAATCATATCATTCAATCTCGTACGTTCACCAACTAAGTTATCATTTTCAGAGGTAAGGCGTTGTTTGATAGTTTCAAAGAGTGATTTCTCAGCCTTCAAGTTGGCATTCTGAGAACGAAGAGATTCAAGTGAGTTCTTGACCTCGGCCATCTCATTTGCAACTTGTTGAGTGATAGTCTCTTGCCTGGTAGAATTCTCTTGTACTTGAGCCATACGCTTCTGTAAACTATCATTCTCCTTCTTTGTCATGTCGAAATTATCAGTCATAATCTTTAATCTCTCTGCGGAAAGCTCGAGCTGTGTACGCGCTCGGCCAACTTCCTGCTGAAGGGTTGATCGTTCATCAGACAACCGAGCCAGCTGATCATTAGCAGACTTGAGATCGACAGCAGATTCGGTGCGGTAAGCTGTGTACTGTGCTTGTAATTCAGTATACTCAGTTTCCAATTCTGATACTTTTGTTGAAGCGGCTTCGTATTTCGCAATGACCTCGTCATATGACGTCTTTGAAACAGAATTCTCATCAACAGGCTGAGCAACTGAGATATTTGTAGTTGCTGCTACAGGCTGCTGTTCGTTGCCGGATAACATGCTTCTAAACATATCACGCTCGCGCTGGTATGCGTCCATCTTTGTCTTTGTCCGTTTAAGCTCGGCGTCAAGATTATCAATGACCTTCTGCTTCTCTTCAACTGCCGCCGCTTCCAAATTCTCCATACGTCTGCGACTATCTGCTTCTTCACGCTCTAATTTGCTACCAAGTTCACGAGTAACACGAAGTAAGTTTTGATTCTGCTGCTGTAATTCAATGATATTCTTAAAAGTTACAAGGCGCTCGGAGATCAACGTTCCGGTGTCGGACTCGCTAGTAGTTGTAGATGTAGAATCAATTAAACGACGAAGTTCAGCCATCTCAGCTGGTGATAATGGACCAGCGCCCTTAATGTGAGATTGAAGTTCAGCAACAAGTTGCTGTACCTGTCGTGATAAATCATGAACCTCTGTAATAACGTTAGTGGCCGAACTAAACCAGTGAAAATAATCAAATTATCATACGTTGACGATATATACGGACTTCGCGCTGCTCATCAGAAAGCTTTCCACTCAACTCCTCAACCTTTAAATCTGCTTCTTCCTTGTCGCGTTCAGTCTCGTCCAGCAACACCGACATTTCGGCAATTTCACCCTTCAATCGCACAGCTTCTTCACGTTCAGCCTGTATAATCGGAGCTCTAACTTCAAGGTCCTGGATAAGATCATCGAAATTCTGTTGTAGAGACTTGTTGCGTCTGCGCTCATGCTCTAGTTGGTGCTTGGCTTTCATGAAATCAGTGTAAAGCTGAGTAAGCGAAACACCGCTTTGCTGAACTTGAGCAATTGCATGAGCAGAAGGTGAGAAGAATGCAACAGGAGACATTTCTGAAGATTTGTTGCCGTTGCGAAGTGGGGTTGCCGGTAAACCGCTCTGTTGTAGTCTTTTATCTTGCTGTTCTTGCTGTCCGGCAATTTGCTGCTGAAGTTCCTCATTTTGTGCATGTATATTCTCAAGTTCACCTTCAATAGCAGCAAGTTTAGCCTCAACTTGATCTGCGCGTTCGGATTCTTTCTCTGCAATAGCTTGCCAGCTAGCTGCGAGTTGACCTTCTTTACCTTTCTCGCTTTCAAGTGCATCTTCGAGTTCACTTACGCGTAGACGAGCTTCATTCGTAGAACGTTCCCAAAGAGCAGCAAGTCTTTGCTGACTAGCCATTTCTTTTCTGAACTCCTCTTCCATTTCCGAGTTTGCATCACTAAGAGTTTTAACTTTCCCAAGTGCAACTTCAAGGCTTTTGCTGAGTTCCTCAACTCTACTCGTCAAAGCATCTTTTGCGTTTGCAATGGTTGCAAGATCAGCATGAGTAGTATCGAGTTCAGATTGGAGTTTTGAAATTTGAGAGGATTTTTCTTTGCGGAAAGTGCTAAATTCTGCGGATTTGGCAGAAAGTTCGGAATCTAACCATTGATTGTTGTTTTTCAACAATTCGATTTCTTGACATAGATTTTGCTCCCGAAACTATCCATTTGTTAGATCAAAAGAAATAAATACAATAAAAGAGATAGGAAGCAACTCACTTTAGATTTCAGCTTTTCAGCTTCAGTTTGTTGTAGCTTATTCTCAAGCTCGACGACTACCTTGCGTGAGTCTTTAAATCGCGCTTGCAAAGCTTCAAAATCAGCATTTATAGTAGCAATTTCTTTATTCTTTCTGTCTAAAGCTTCAATCGTTCGCCGATTCTCACTTTCGAGAGAATCGAGTCGAACCGCATCGTCGACTGCTGCCATTGCCAATTTGACTCTGTTTTTTTGTTTTCTTTGAGGGCCTTGTTGACGAGATCAACAGACGAAAAACGAGCAGACAAATCGCACAAGCTTAAAGACTAGCAGTCGAGAATCAATCAAATTCAACCAATGCACAAAATGAACAAAAGAAACAAAGCAGTGGTTATAAGAAATACAATAATCTCAGTCTCTGAGAGAGAAAGGACGGTTGATGAGTTGTGTCTGTTGTCGATGCTGTATCAATCTCGAGTTAATTGTGAGCAGAGCCACACATCTGACAAAAAACCCTTAATTGCTAACCGTCAACACACTGTGGAACATGCTATGCGGGCAACACTACAAACGAAACTGATACAACCACTTATTATTATTTACAAACTAGTATCTAAAAAAAAGCAATCAAGGCTGTTGAGTTGCCTTGCGTGTTTTAAGTAAAGGGAATAAAACCAGATTTCAAGTTGAACCGCGCCAAATGTCCTTTCCTCCTTTTTACTCACCTTTACCTCCTGCGAGAAAAATAAGAGAAAAATAAAGGAGAGGACTCAAAACAAAACAAACACAATGAAAAAAAAAACGTAACATGGTAACTAACGAATGACAATCATCATCAGTCGATCTCGCGAGCAACTGGTGCAGGCGCTGGTATTAAACGATCAGGAGATGGTGAAGGTTTTGATACCACATTCGACTTCTTTGATGGCCGTGGCTTATTTGGTTTCTTTCCCTCTACTGCAAGCTCAATGTCTTTTCTGTCCAAAGTCTCGTACTCGATAAGGGCTTCAGCAAGTCTGTTTAATTCGACACTGCGATCGCGAAGCAATTTCTGTGCACGTTCTTCGGATTTCTGTAAAACTTCTCTGATCTCAGATTCGGCGATTTCTCGCGTCCGCGCAGACCACTGCGACCAGTCTTCCGAAAGCTCAACGGGTCCAACCTTTTCAGACATACCATAGCTAGTAACCATTGCGCGTGCTACCTTAGTAGCTTGACGTAAGTCACTCGAGCAGCCCGAAGTTACATTCTCGAGTCCGTTAATATATTCTTCAGCTGCTTTTCCGCCCATGCAGACGTCGAGCTGAGCTAGCAACTCCTTCTTGCTCTGACTGTACTTGTCCATCTCTGGAAGCTGGAAAGTTACACCAAGAGCGCGTCCACGTGGTAAGATGGTGGCTTTGTAGAGAGCGGTGGCGCCTGGGGTGTACATTGCCATGAGAGCGTGGCCAGCTTCGTGGTAAGCAGTCAATCGCTTTGACTCCTCTGTGAGAACCATAGTAGTCTTTTCGGCGCCCATGAGAATCTTGTCTTTTGCCCACTCAAAGTGCTGAGTATCAACGGCGACGGCGTTTTTGCGGGACGCATAAATAGCAGCTTGGTTGACGAGGTTCTGAAGGTCAGCGCCCGAAAAACCAGGAGTTCCGCGAGCAATTGCGTCGACGTCGACGGATTTGTTCGTAGTGACATTTGTCATGTGGTGGCGGAGAATGGCAATACGGCCGCGGACGTCAGGTAAGTCTACGCTGACGATTTTGTCAAATCGACCGGGTCGAGTGAGGGCGGGGTCGAGAAGCTCGGGGAAGTTAGTGGCGGCGATGAAGATAACGTTGCTGGTTTGCGAAAAGCTATACAGAGGTCAGTATACGGTTACACACCTAGGTAAGATGAAGAAATACGCACCCATCGAGATCGACGAGAAGCTGGTTGAGGGTCTGTTTGACGTATGCCTGGTCACGCGAATTTCGCTTTCCTCCAATTGCGTCGAGTTCATCGATGAAGACAATACTTGGTGCCTTTGCCTTTGCTGTGGCGAAAAGCTCACGCACACGCTTTGCTCCGACACCGACGTACATTTCGTCAAATTCACTGCCGCTCATGAAGAAGAAAGGCACGCCTGCTTCGCCCGCGACGGCACGCGCGAGAAGGGTCTTTCCTGTTCCAGGCGGACCTGTGAGGAGAACACCCTTTGGCAGACGGCCACCAAGGCCAGTGAACTTTGCCGGGTCGCGAAGGAAATCGACGACTTCCTCAAGATCTGCGCGGGCCTCGTCCACGCCGTGAACGTCCGAGAAGCGCACGGAGACCTCTCCCGCCGAGTTGTCTTTGTTTGCCTGGGGCGGGCCCTTTACGAGAGACATGCCCTCTGACAGGGAGTTTGCGGCAAGGAGCGCAATGCTGACGATGAGGGTGGCCTGGACGGCGAGTTTGACGATGCGGAAGACAGTCGAGGTCTTGCTTTCCTGGATGATGACGTGAACGGGGTCGGTTCTACCACCGTACTGCTGCTGCAGACCCACCGCGGGCTCGACAACTGCGGGAGCCGTCTGGCCAGTGCTGGCAAGTGCCTGGCGATAAAAGTTCTCGCAGGCCTTGTTGCGGGCGACGGTGCGGTTTTGAAAGCGGTCGATGACGATCTGTGGATAGCCGTGCTCGAGCAGGTCAGCATAGAACTCGGCCTGAACGTCGGCATCGGTGCGCATCTTGTTTGCGCGCTCCTCCTTCGCGCTAATCTGGCGCGCGACCCAGGCAGAAAGCTGTCGAGTTGGGCTCGCTGCCTGGGCTTGTGCTGGACCCGCTGCTGCTACTGACATAGGCGTGAAGCCGGCCGACCGAAAGACGGCGGGCGCGACGCGTAATTGGCCAAACGCGCGAGGACGCGTCAGACGCGCAGCAAGCAGCAAACGCGCATTCATTCGGGCTGCTGTTTGTCGGATCGAAAGGGAAACTGCGATACAAACCTGCTGGTTTCGCGATGCCCCGGCACAATAGCGTGAGCGGAGGAGCGCAGCTTCTGGAAGTGGCGTCTACAAGACCCTTTCTCAGTGTAAGCAATACCCTCGCCCTAGCCCTAGCCGCAGAGCCCTAACAGTCCGCCACAGGTATAAAAGTGTAGCTCCCGACTGCAAATTTTCACATTCTTTTTTGGTTTTTGTCAACTTTTATTGTAAGTGTTTTTATGTTGATATTTTGTTCAAAATGCGACAAAGAAGAACGCGGGATTCGCAGCGTGATGAGCTTTGAACAACGTCATAACTAGAGTCTGTGATTTCTCATGAGCCGAATACTTCGTCCTGACACCGAATCTCGCGTCCGTCGTCTTTGCAATAACTAGACTCAGCAACTAACATGTCTTCAGTTTATCTGTTCTGTATTTAAATATATTGTGGCGGCTTATTCTGTTCTGTTAATGGTATGTTCTTTGATTCTCTCTGATATATATATGTGTAGGCAATACAGCAACGTGACTATCTGATGAAGAACCTGATACTAATGGAATTACCGTCTGAATCACAATGTCGAGAAAACTCTGGCACCTCTTCTGATTCCTCACGTTGCAGTTGTGTTGCTTTATTACTATATTTTGACTATAGATGAATGTGGCTAACTGTTTTTGTCCTGTAGTAAGTCTTATTCTTTTTTGCTTTCTTCTGCTTAATATCATATCTTCTATGATGAAGTTTTGCACTGGGCACCGAACGCTAAGGCGTATTCATGAGTGACATGCATTTCAGTGGGCCTAGAAAACCCACGCGACTGAGTTAGCTTGTTTATGATATTCTTGTGCATGTACTTTGTGTAAATTGTGAATACTCATTCTTTATTTCTTCAGCCTGTTGTATTACTCCTAGCAAATTCATATTATTTTTCTCATGTTCTCTTGGTCTCTGTTTGTCAGGTACGCACTCACTCCCCCTAACTCTGAATAACCAATAATTTCCGAGACGGGCGAGATGATGAATCTAAAATAAATTGACAAGCATATGTCGGAGTCTTCATTGACGAAACAAAAGCTTCTGATCTCCTACTATACGTCTCGGATTCGACTTCGCATCGAATCGCAAGCTAATTCTATGTCATACAGCCCCTTTTTTATATTAAATAGCGGCACATTTCCTCTACGTTTTATATACTAACGCAAGGTATGAACTGCTTATCTTTTCTATACGCGCATGGGCATCGTTAAATGATGATATTATAACTCACGACGGTCGACTGCGCCATAAGATACTTGGCTATGATGAGACGGCCGGTGACTCGGCCATGTAACTGACACTTGATGCCCATTGCTCGTTTTACCCTGCAAAACGTGTATACTAACAAGTTCGTCTTTGTATAGATTTTCCGTATAATATAGTAAATTAGATTAGGTAATATATTGAGAATGTTATGTAATGCATCTTTGCGGCACTGTTTACGCGGCCTCGACCAAAATAAGTATATGTAAATTTATACACTCCATTTAAAAAATATCAAGCTTTCTCTATAGCGCCTTATTATATTAAATTCAATCCACGTGGATCTTCGAGTAAAATTACACAAAGCCAAATAAAGAGATAGTGAATTCAGAAGTGTACTCCATCTAGGAGTCTATTAGATTAATACAAACGACATTAGATGCACCAAACGCCAATATAACAACATCAACATGAACAAACAGCAACGACAACGACAACGGCAAGAACGGCAACAACACGAACAACGCGAAAAACAACAATATGCGGTAAATGCTTTTTTTTTTTCCAATTGCAAAAAATGGCAAAAACTAAACTCAACGAGAAACACACTGTCGAAACAGTCAAACAAAATCATACACTAGCAAACCAAGAGTAAAGAGACAAAATTCACAAAATGCAACAGTTATCGCGCAAGTCCTACTCCATCCAAATCATCATATCGTCCAACCTTCTTTGAAAATGTAGCAGGAAATGGCGCTGGCTGCGTGGGCGTGAGCGTGGGCGTAGGCATAGCAGGGGCAGGGGGAAGACTCTTGTTCCGAATGCCGGCTTGCTTAAGATGTTTAGCGTCGATAGCAAACTTTTCTGACGGTACATCAGACCACTCCATGTCTGAGCAAGTGTTGTCGAGTCGCCTGGAGCCAACAATAGCTCGCCGGCGATGGCGGTGTACAAGTAGCAGAACCAGGCCCAAAACCACGATGGTGCCCACAACAGAAACCACGACTGCAATAACAATTGTCTTGGTGGAGCTATTAGACCCGCTCTCGCTCCCATTATCAGACGACTGAGAATTTTCCAGCGAAGAGGTTGTTAAAGCGGCTTCAGACGTGGAAACAGAAGAGGAGGAGGAAGCTGTTGTTGCTGAAAGCGGATAGAGGGAGTAGCGCGACGTTGCGAGGGTTGTCGGCGTGGCCGAAATTGACGATATCGCAGTTGCAGTCGAGGTCGCTGAATTTGCAAGCTCTTCTGTAGCAGTTGTCGCCGATGGCCGGGAACTCAAGGACGAGTAGGACGATGAGTCTGTGAGGAGCGCAGTTTCGGAGGCGGAGAGGGACGCCGCGGTGTCGAACACAAGCTGAGTCGGCAGCGAGGAGAAAACAGATACCGACGCTGTGGTTGACGACGTCGACGACGACGCGACGTCTCCGACCATCAGCAGCAACAATAAAGGCAGACTCAGCAACGGCGGTAGCAGCTTCATTGTGTGCAAGCAGAGGACGACAAAGATGAACGGGAAAAAAAGGGCGGACAGGAGCAAGATTAAAAAAGGACAACAACAGGCGAATCTTCAAACGAGGAGGGTCCCTCGCTAGCCCCAATCCGGCTAGCCCCAGGAACCCCGAACCTTGTCCACCCATGTGCCCCTGGCCCTGCAGCACCCATGGCCGCGCCAACTGACTCAGCAATCATGTAATATCTGCCTGCCCTGTCCTGCCTTGCTTCTCTATAGTCTCACGCGACTACGCTATTTTTTGCGCAGGTCAACAACACTGAATGGCAGTCCACTGCGGATCGACGCATGGCCAGCTGGCATCCGGCAGCCAGTGTAGATGTTTCGCTCCTCGTGCGGATGAAACGTTCCAGACTTGCGGCAAGCCGTGATTGCTCGGATCCCCGGCGGATCTGTCAATCGGAACACCCCCCAGCTGCAAAATGCGTCAGTAAGATTTCATCGTGTCACAAAAGTACCGAAACGCGTGCAGCAGATCTCGAAAGGCCTCGTAACAGCAAATAAAAATAATAACTCACCTCGGGTCGTGCATAGGCGCACATACTATCGCAATCGCCTCCGCTAGCATCAGCTGGTAGCTATTTTGCGTGTGAACATCTACTGACGACAGGAAACACGTCTGCGTCGGGTGCGTGTGGATCCAGCCAAGAGTAAACAGATCGTGCTCGTCCAGGAACGCAAACATCTCTTCTTCATCCGTCGTCGCACACGTATCTGCCGTCGACTCCTGTTTTGGTACAAGCAAGTGGGTCACAAAAAACGCGTTACGATTCAACACACCGCACAGAATCCCACACGTCTCGAGCTTCTTTCGCGTGTTGGGCAGTGCAAGCTCAAGAAATGTACTCCGAAGCTCCTCGGGCACAAATATGGTTCGGAGCGGCGCCCCGCCTTCCGTATGCGCGATGGCCTTGTGTTCGATACCTTCCTTACTCGGTGGCTGAGTCACAAAAGTTGCAGGGGCAACGTAATCTGCTGAGGGTTGAACAGAAAACGCCGGCAGTGGAGGTGGGGAGATCTGAGAACTGACCTGGCGCTGAGGAAGGTTCGGATACGCTTCCTCGCGAGTTTCTGTAGCGACGTGTTGTTGTTCAATTACTCCTGCTGGACCAAAAAATTCAGGATGCTCTTTGGCTCCAAGTCCACTCATATCATATGACACATCAGGTAGCGTATCTTGCACTAGCTCGCTCTGAGCTCTCTGATCTCGTCTATATTCCTCCAACTCAGCCCGGCGCTTCTCCGTTTCCTGGTGTCGCTTCTCGTACTCTGCATTCTCCTTTTCAATAAGAGGTTTTAATTCTTGCAGCCGCGAAAAAACAGGAGTAAGTGTCTGATAATCATTAGCGCGGAACAGATGGCACTGTATTTGCACCACTCACCTTTGTCATTTTACTCAGCAGCGACTTCTCCGGCATTCGTTTCGCCTCCGGATGCGTATGCAGACTATTCAAAACAAGCTGCGCATATCTAAGATACAAAATATACGCTTCATCGTAATCCTTTTCGTTGTCGTAGATACGCGCCTGGCGTTCAATAGCGCTCGCCGAACGGATCCAGTAACGAAGGCGTAAGGCCGGATCAAAGTCATACTCGTTCGCAATTTTCGACAATGTCGCAATAGATCGAGATCGCGGATTTTGCTTCACTGCACTCATTTTATTCTTGTGTTATTTTGTTTTGCGAATTGCGCATTATATGTCTATGTAAAATTCAGAACCCTGGCGGTGAAGTGCGGTGAAAGCCGATAAATCGCAGCACTCGGTGGAAATCGACTTGAGCATGCACGTGACTCTCTGCGGCGCGGTCGTTCTTCAGGGCTCTTCTATCAACATGATCTAAAGCATCCTAAAGCATTTCATTTGCACTACCATGCGTTTAAAAGTACGTCTTCCAAACAGTGAATCTGCTGTTCTTACACTAGATGACTTTGCAAATGTTGCGGATCTTATTTCGGAGTTATATGCTGCTGATAACGAGCTCGTTGATGCCCCGGGACAGCTTCAGATCAAAGTAGGCTTCCCGCCAAAGGCTCTTGATTTGACGAACTCCCAGAGACCTTTGGCCGAGATTGGAGTACGATCTGGTGACCAGCTTATAGTCAGTGGTATTACGCTGCCTTCAGATGTATCTGAATTGCTCAGTCAGATCACTGTTCCCTCAAGTTCTTCAGATCAGCCGGCGCCGTCCCCCCCACCAGAATACACTTCGCGAACTCCGTTCGCAAGGCAACCTACAGATGAGAAACGACCTCCCTCGGTACCCTGCTTTCCTGGATCAGTTGTGGTTCTACGTGTGATGGAAGACGACAATTCCTGCCTTTTCCGCGCTATCGGCTACGCGCTGTTGCGTAATCTTGACACAATGCACGAACTCCGATCATTAACTGCTGATGCGATACGAGCTGATCCCGTGGAGTATTCTGATGCAGTCTTAGGAAAGAAACAAGACGAATACTGTGAGTGGATCCAGCGTCCGCATAGTTGGGGTGGTGCCATTGAAATTTCAATTCTTGCAAAGCACTTTAACGTTACAGTTCATTCTATCGATGTAGCGACCGGACGTATTGATTCTTTCAACGATGGAATGCCTACTTTTATCGTCCTTGTCTATAGTGGCATTCATTACGATACCGTTGCATTAGCTCCCGACGGTGTTGAAAGCGTAATGTCTGACTTTGACCAGACTGTATTTGAAAGCGATGAGACTGGAGCCGAAGTTTTGGAAGCCACAAAGAAATTAGGAGAAATACTAAGGAATAAGCATTATTTTACTGATGCAGCAAAGTTTACTATCAAATGTACAGACTGTGGAAATGTATTCAAGGGTGCCAAAGAAGCTGAAAGTCATTCGAAAGTTACTGGTCATGCCGGATTTCAAGAGATTTCCTAGATGAGGGAACTTACTGTATTGATATCTTTATTGTATTATATTTTGTTAGTTTACGGAGCTCTTTAATCACAGTTCTTTTTTTGTGCTAAAGAAAAAAAACAAAGAAAAAGAAAACGCCAACATCGAAAATGGTAATTAAAATTCACAAAACAAAAAGTTCACGCTTCGACTTCCATCTCTGCTTTTCCTGCACCTTGTACAGCAGCTTTCGCAGCTTCTTCTTCATCTCTAACTTTTTTTCCTTCTTCATATGATTTGACAAATTCATTATACTTTACGACACCAACGCCAGCAGCAGCATCAATTTCAGCCTGACTCATGGGTTGCTCACGGAGCATTCTTACTCTCCGTTTGTGATTTTTTCCTCTTCGATGGACTGTTTGAGCAAAATCAGTCTCAAAATACTTTGCACATTCGACACAATAAAATTGGCCCAGACCAGGCTTGTCTTCATCAACAGGCTGGTTTTGAAGCTTTTTAAGCGTTGATGGTGTACTAATGTCGCTGTGAACTTGATCAAGATCGCTAAAGTCCCACGTGTCAGTCCTTTCTCTCGCTCTATCATTAAACGCACACCATCAAATAAACACAACATACCGAGTCCGGCGCTTGGTTTTCGACTTTCTAATAGAGCCCATGATTATTTCAATGCAGTTCTATATTCCCGTGAAAATCTGATCTCAAAAAAAACAATCTTAAAAGCCTCGCGTTGGGAGTAAAGAAAAATTATTTCACAAAATGGTAAACCCTAATCCCAAGCCGCAGCAGCGTGGAACTTCTCGAGGATGATTTCACCAGCTCTGGAATAATTTCAGAGATTCACCTTTGTTTTCTAGGAAATAGTTATGAATATACGACAATGTTCATTTTGGCGGTCTGCTTCTGTCAGAAGACCTTTTACTCGAGTTTTATCGACAGCGAGTAAGCAAAAGCAAAGTACTTTCAATGCTCGACATCTTTTGTATATATTCTCAGTCGGTGCTGCTGCTACTGCAACTTCTGCCGGAATTTACGCCTATAATAACACTATCTCTGCCGAGCAGAAGTTATCCGATATCGGAGGTATTTTGATTGTCAACTTTGTTTTTGTTGCTAGAAGACAACCATTCTGACTGGATGTATCACGTCTTATATAGTTTGGGCTTGGGGTTATAATGGCACTCGTGTAGTCTCTCCGCAAAGCAAACAGGAAGCAATCAAAACACCTCAAAGAGTACCCTTTTTCGACGGCATGGAATTTCGTGATTTCTATCTTGGTGATGATGTTGGGGGTATGTTCTTGATTCAACTACTTCTACTGGCGTGATCTTTCTCGAAATTTGATTGTGCTGACGCTGATATAAATGATAGTTGCTGTTACAGCTAAAGGCGATATTATGGAATGGGGTGCAGCATTTGGGTCCGAATCTACAGCTCCAGAGTTAATTCTTACTGGTCAAGATATCCGCAGCGTTCAAGTTTCGCGCGGTCGTATTTACGCTCTGACATCTAACGGCAACAAGATTTTTTCGATCCCGATTTCCAAGCAAGAGCAATCAAGTACAGAAATCAAATATCAAGATAAAAAATGGTATTTCGGGCTGTTTTCCATGTTTGCCGATGGTAAAGCTTTCAAAGAAGTCAACGTACCTTTCAAGCGCGGAGAACATGTGAAGGAAATTGCAACTGGCGAGACGCATCTTTTGATTCTTATGACATCCGGTCGTGTATTTAGCTGTGCGACTGGTTCTGATCCACTTTACGCTACTGAAGGACAACTTGGAGTTCCCGTTTTACTTTCCGATAACGAAGACGAATGTGTTATATTTCCTGAACAGTTACATGAAATTGCAACTCTTCGTGGCTTTCCTATTGTCCAAATCGCCGCCGGTGCAAAACACTCTCTTGCACGTTCAAGTGATGGTAAAGTTTGGGTTTTTGGATCAAATCTTTATGGACAGTTAGGTATGGATTATACGACAGATACTGCATTTATCCCTATCCCAGCTTTACTTGCACTTGATAGGTTGTATAATACAAAGGGACAAGCTGATATAAACTGTCGATATATTGCCGCGGGTGGTAACTCAAGTCTCTTCGCTGTCAAGAATAACAAAAAGAGTTCTGAAGATCTTTGGATATGTGGTACGGGACTACATGGACAACATGGAGGAGGTAGATTCGCTCATGCACTTGGTACGCCTCAACGAATTCGCTCATTGAGCAATATCACTGAATGTAAGTCATTTCATATATACTATCATAGGGTTTTTGCAAATATCTAACCCAATGTATTGTTTTGTTTTAGACTCTGAAGCAAGTAAATCTGAACGCGAAATTCCAATCCGCAGCATCAGCGTCGGAAAACGTCATATCGCAGCCGTTCTCGATAATCAAACTTCTCCCACATCACCAATCCAGCGTCAACTCATGATCTGGGGTGGTAACGATTGGTTCCAGCTCGGTACTGGTAAACGCGCAAATTCTGCTACTCCATCGCATATTTCCGACAAGGAAAGTAATAGTGATCGAAAACAACTAGGAGCAGGAAAATCCACAAAGGGATATAAAGTTGAACAGAGTATTGTTTGCGGAAGTTTAGGTACTGCTATATACTGGAGATGCGTTTAAAATCCCTCGAAAAATCTTTCTGAATCATCTCGTCTCGTGCGTGTTGTATTTTTTTTTTGGTTTCAGATTTAATTATTGTAGATAGTGACTTTATATTGATAGTGTAAAAACAAACAACAAAAATAGTACATTAAAGCATATGAAAATCGAGGATTCTGTACATAAAGTAACATTAGAAGACATAGAGTTGGTATACCACGATGGTATACCTAGCTTCAAACACAACAAAGACAGAGACATTTAGCTCATCAAACAGAGCAAAAAAATAGAAAAAAGAAATACTCCATGTCCCCCCCTTGGCCACCCAAGCATTAAAACGGCAAAACAAAGAAGCAAAAAAAAAGGGCATTGTATAACAAAAAGATAGAAATAGTGCTTTGAAAGAACATGAAAATAATAAAACGTTGCAATTAGTTTATTCTAAATGCTGACGCTTCGTATCCATAATTCGCTGTCGTTCACGTTCTCGGTTTTGTAATGCCATGCGCTGACTATCGTCATATGTAGGTAATTCTTCTTCAACAGGATACTCAGGCGGCATACTTGACTGAACGGTACTTTCACTTGAACGTGAAAGCAACGAAGATGAGTCTGATGAAACGACAGAATGAGGTGGCGTGAGGAGCTCTGAAAGAATTTGCGAGCGGTCCGGAAGGGATTGATCGTATCGGACTTGAGAAGGTGATGGTGTGCATAGTGACGACACTGATGATTGAGGCGGAATATTTGATGATGACGATGTTGGGGTTCCATCTTCGAAGAAGTCGCCAGATGGGGTATCCATTGAGCATCGCAGACCAATTTGACGTTGATTCTCGTCAGATGCAGCTAATCGTAATGTTTGATCAGATACAACAGTCGAATTATTCAGTTCAGTAGGAGGCTGTCGTTCAGATTCATTAATCGAGGAACGATTCTCCGCACAATTCTCTGTGAGTTCATATTCAGCAGAATCTTCATCTTCTCCGCTCGTTTTATTGTGCAAACGTGCCGGTTTGTATCGAATCACACGGTCAATGAAATTCAACTGCACAGTCCAAAAAACAAACGGATATACGCCCATAATCATCAAAACTTCAGCGCCAGGTCCAAACACCCACGACCATCTTAGAAGGACTGTTATTAAGATGCGGTCGAGCGACGGCGCGGACACAAGGAATATCAAAGCTGCTAGCTTTGCAAGGACGAAGCAAAAGGCCAGGATACCGGTTTGCACAGCAAATGTTGAAAATGAAGAAGAGTATATGCCAGAGCGGAATCCCTTGAGTGTATCCGTACATCGTAGACAGATGTAGATAAGGGTGTGTGTAGCCCAGACGATGGGCAATCCAAGCAAGGTATCGTAGAATCGCGCGACAGTGGGGAGTCTGCAGGTTTCGGAAGGCTCCACAGTTTCGAATGGCGAAGTGAAAGCCATAACAAAGAACATCACCGAGCGAGAGATAGCCAAAGCACCGAGCTGCCGCGCACAGTCAAGCGCCCAGGTCGACAGCTTTCGTCGGGGCCGCTCGAGCTTGCGCTTGACGACGAGCGTCAAGACAGCGTGGAAGTACACGAGCGCTACCAGCTGTGGCCAGTCTGGGTGCAAAGATCCGCACGGTGGTGCCCAGTCAGTCTCGTGTCTGCCAAAGAACTCTGCAGGTGGTGGTGGACGTGGTCCTGCTCCTCCGCCAGGGAAAGGTCCACCAGAGCCGTAGGGGCCGAAGTGGTCGGGGCCGAGGTGCGCTCGTGGTTCAGTTAGGTGCTTAGCGAAGTCCATAAGATGCTGGTTTGGCTCGTAAATATCTGCTGGCATCTGTGGATTATGCTCGAACAACGGCATTGCGCTGCTGCTCAGAGAGGAGTATTCGCAGTTGTTTGGCTTGTTGATACTCCTTCCTTACTTCTTTCGACTCGTGGCGCGAGTGGACTTCAAAGGTTAGCCTAACCCTGAAAGCGGGCCCCAAAAGCTTAATGCTCAGTTGAGCTAATTTTGACGGTTTTTTTTTTCTTCCTCTCGCCTTCGCTCTGAGCACTTACGTACACCCCCCAAACTTTTTTTTCAATTTGCGGTCTTTCTTTCCTTTCCTTTTCGGCATATATATACGACAGTATATTTATTTATAGCAACTAAAAACAATATACTTAATAACAGTTGAAACAGATATGATAACATGAGGACAAAAGTGGATAAAGTGGGATAAAAAAAACAGTTCAGCAATAAAGAAAAAAGCGCAAAAAAAATAATATAAAATACAATGTCAATTTCTATCGTCCAATTTCGACCCTTTCCAATCCCCTCCCAGCACAAAAATAAATAAAATAAAATACCGTAATTTCCTTATCCCATGTGTTTTTTCATCTCTTGCGTTTTTTTAGTAGTAGCGACATAATTATATAGTAAAATATATAGAGAGAAAAAAGAGTATCAGTGCTCTTCTGCGTTAGAATTCATAATCATTCCATTCATTCCTAATCTCTTCCTCTTTTGATGCTCTACGCAATATAAGATGAAGTATCAGCATCTGATCTGAGCGACCACGATGAAGTCGAGTGAGCTGCCTTTGACATGCTGCTGTAAGAAGCCAAAACCCATGCAGGTGCGTTAGGACCACTGTTCATATTAGTTAGTACATTTTCCCGGATTGAATTTTAATCTAAATAAGTCCACTTACGTATCGTTGTGGTCCTGGCCTTTAGGTTGGATAAGACCCTGGAAAGCTGATCCAAGGTTATCAGCGAAGTCTGAGGGCATGTATTTACCTAAAGCATATAATGTTAGCAATATAATCTTCAAACAGCTTTACAGCAATTATTAAAAAATCCGTAGAACTTACCGGCAACAGCAGGGGCAATGATCAAAACGAGGAACAGCAAAAGCAATCCGAAGAACAAAGAAGCATACTTGCGAACCATGCGCTTGCGAAGAGTAGTCTGCTTCATCGAGAAGATAGGAGGTCTAATCTGCTTGGAAGGACGGAGCCAAAAAAGCATCATAGAATGCCACTTGTCAATGTAAGGAACACAAACAGCCGGCGCAAGGACGAAAAGAAGCAAGTGTCCGAGAATGAAATCGCCAGCAAACATCGACAACTCGACAATCTTGCAAACGAATTCACGCGAGGGCTGCGTAAAAGCTTCCCATCCCATACCGCTTCCGTACCACTTTCCAGACCACCAAGCGCGATTAGCGTGGTCATGCTTGAACTCACGAGTAAGACAGACAACAGTCAAAAACTTGAAAATCAAGCGTTGGACGGACATAGCGGCAATCATTCCCAAAAGAGCTTTCTGGAACTCCCAGTTTTGCAAAAGCCACATGACTTCAAAGAAAACAATTTGCACAACAACCGCAACACCGTGGGCAACACCAGCAATAATAGCAGAGGTTTTATTGCAGCACATGCCCATTAAAGGACCGGCACAGCACGCAAGACCGAAGAGAACAGCAAGACAACCCATGTTAATAACAATAGGGCCGACAACGCAGATAACAAGACGCAAGACCGAGTTAACGGGAGTAGCGTTAGCAACACCAGTCTGAGCGTTGATAAAGAAGTAGGGAATAACGGTAGCAGCTGCAACAATAACAGGTCCAGCAATCTGAGAGAAGAAAATGTTGGTGAAGTGAGCACGGGGAATATCGCCAACTCCCTTCTCAGATTCATCTCCAAGAGTCTTGCGCTTGTAACCAGTGATACGGGTACGAACAAGTCTGCAATATCCAATCCACGAGTTCTTGTGCCACTTGGTGTTACCACGCGACAACCATCTGATAAAGTCACGGTAATCGAGGAAGAAGTCAGTCCAAGCAAATTGGTGAGGGTTGTACAAGAATGGCGACTCAGTCATGGCAAACAATGAGATCCAGAACCAAAGCAAAGAAGCATTCCACATCGACAAAGTTGCAAACAAAAGCATCGCAAACGACCGTGCTCCAAAGTAAATAGCTGGACCGGCAAACCGAGAGTACAACACAGAAAACGGAATACGAGTGAATGCAAATCCACGACCAGTACCAATATAACGAGCGCCACCAAAGGACAAATCGGTCAGAAGAGCGTGAGCATAGATCTGACAGACGAAGACCTCAAACAATGGCGAAGTAGACAAGAAGTGCTTAGCGAGACGCTTAGCGGCGTGCCAAATACCGCGCTCAATAATCTCTTGAACAATCAAAGGAATAAAGGAGATAAAGAAAACGATAAAAATTGAGAGAATACAACGCTGAACCCATTCAATAACGGGGCGAGTCTCGTAGCAACCAATAGGAATCTGGGGGTCGGTTATAGGCAAATTCTTGTTGTAGTAGCACGCAATAGTCTCGTGCGAAAGAGCACCGATGTTACAAAGGACCAGCATGAAGAACTGTACAGACAAGATAATGAACAAGTTGTTGATATGGAAGCCAGGGTGAGCATAGTAGAAAGACAGGAAACGGTCAAGAGGAAGTTGAGTTCCAAGATAATAGTACTCGCGAGAGAGCATTTGCTCACCCATACCAGCGCCAATCTTGGTAGTGAAATTAAGAATTGAGCCGAAACCAAGATCACGGCCTTTACCACATTGGTAGTACTCGCAATGTTTAATACGTCCACCACGAAGTAAAGCATTCATACCAGCAAAAATATCTTCGTTAAGGTGAAGACCCTTCTGAGCTTTCGAAACACCTCCACGAGTGGTCATGTAAACACCATTGAGAAAATCAGGATGACCGTAATGAAGTTTACCACCGATCTGGGCAAGAGTACGGGCAAAAAGGGTACCAAACGTCTGTTCCTTTCCAGCAGCAACGTCACCAAGAACACCAATGTTCTCAGAGAAAATGTATTCACGAGCACCAAGAATGGCAACAGGGTTGCTGTTGGCGCTAGGCTCGCCAGGGACATAAGGGTTGACGTTGTCAGGAGTCATTTCCTCAAACTCAGCAAGAACTGAGCGAATCTTAAGACATTCTTCAAGATAATTATCCTGGTTTGCATCGATGAGTTGAATGTATTCACCACGGTAGAAGATCAAAGCATGGTTCTGGTTGTCAGATTTTCCGTCTCCAAGAATTGGGTTTCCCGAAAGCTGAATGCGGAACTTGGGACGACGCTTGCCGTTCTCCATAATTTCGCAGTGTCCATCGATTAAAGCAGAGTAAATACGAGGTTCGTCACCCTCATTTAGAGGAGGGTCCTCATCAAGGTAGGCAATCTGAAGGTCGGGGTAAGCGCGAAGCAAAAACTCAGTGTTCTCCATCTCGTCAGGTTTGAACTTAGTAAGACGCTGCATAGAAACCAAGAACTTGAACTTGCGGCGAGCCATGCGCTCGAGCTCACGCTCAAGTTTGTCGGTGTTACCGCCAAACATCTGAACAACCTCCGGGTTCTCAACACGGTAAAGAAGCTTGATAGCACGGGAATAGTTCATGAATCCAGAAACAGTACGGTAAAGAGTTTGGTAACGAAGCGAAGCCCAGATACGAGTACGGAGAGTGTACTCGGGAGCAGCAGTTTTGAAACCAACACAGTAAAATGGCAAATCATCGATCTTTGACTTTGCGGAATCCTCCTCCTTCTCGAAGTTCATACCACCGTTGAAGTTGCCGGTTTCCTCAGCAAGAATCTTGGTATCCTTGACAAAGCACTCCCACTCAGACGGGTGCAAGTGCTTTAGATATTCGAGTAAAGTAACACGAGCAAACTGATCATCCTCACGGATGATTTCACGAAGAGACAACAAAATCTTCTCAGAGTAGTGAGGAACCAAAACGGTGAAAGTAGGCATGTTATCGACAGGGAGAGGTTCAGGAATAGGAGTTGAGAGCGACTGAGCAAAGAACGAAATACGACGCTCGGCCTCAGATCCGACAGGGAAAAACTCAGCCTTGAAAGAATGATCTTCCTGAGCAACGAAGAAAGTAGGAGCACGAAGAGTACGCTTGCCCTCTTGCTCGGAAGGAACCTATATAAAGAGTTAATAGAGGAATCAATATTTCGAGAGAATTTAAATATAGCGTACCTGGTGATAAAGAAGCTTTTGAACGTGATCAATAGCTAACAAGTGCTCACGATACATCGAGATAATGATAGCGTTCCAGATCTGAGAAATCAGAACCTTGGGCTTGTACTTAATTTCCATGTCCGTAGTGGCAAGAACCTTAGAGTAAATACGCTTAGGCAAACGCGAGAAAATATTACGCCAAGGAGTAAGAATCGAGACACCAAGATAGAACGAACGAGCAACAGAGAACGCCGCATTCCAAATAATATACCATAAATAGGTATCCAAGAAAAACAAAACAAGATCAGTGACGTACATCATGATCAAGACAACGAGTGGCTGACGACGGCAAAGAATATTACCGAAGTACTTCTCGCCAGTGCAACGATCAATAGTCATAGTACTCAAGTCACGAATTGGATCACGAAGCGAAAGGGTCAAGAACCAGTAAGACTCAACGTATTTGGCAGTAAAGACAGCGACCCAAAGACCATAAGACATCCACATATCGTTGCTCTTAAGGCGGGCAAAAGACGCAGTGAAAGTTTGGTTAGCAACGTAGCGACGAGAGTTCTTGGTGGTAAGATTGCCAAAAAGTGATCCCAAAGGCATAACACTGAAGTACACAAAAGTGATAATAGCAATAATAAATTGAATAACTCCGAGAACACGAGCGCCACGATTCACGTCATCAAGACCAACAAAGCCAAAGATATAGACAGCAGGAGCAAAGTTGATAATAAAGATAACGATCATAATGATCAAACGACGAGTAAGATGCTGCGCGCCAGCCCAGTTACGAGGAACAAACGCCCATTCAGAAAGAGTAGCGAGAATGTTAATAAGCGAAGCGACAGATCCACCAAGACCAACAGCAGACCAACGGAATTGAGGTTTGGGCTGATTGTTCATCATTTGATTGTAATCCTTGGTATAGAGAGTAGGTGAGTTGTAAGCAGTGTAGAACCAAAACATAGTGACGTGGATAACCCAAATACGATTAAAGTTAGTTGCCATGTGGAACCACGAACGAGTTTCAAGGTAAGTCTTGAAGAAGACGTTCGTCCACTCAACTTCACGAAGCTTAGGGTAACGTTCTTCACTGGGGATATCTACAAGACGAGTGCCATCCTCAAGAACAATGCGCTGAATACCCTCAGGGTACCAGAAGAGCTGGTTGATATCATCATAACCAATGACCTTGTTATGGTCACGTTCGCGACGAACGTATTTATCGTCAATAATTTGATATCCCTGATCACGCATGAACATGTAGATAGGGGTGATGACGGAGTCCAAGTATTCGCCCTCAGGGGTGGGTTCGACCTTAGCCTGGCACTCAGCCGAAAGGAAATAATCGTCTGCACAACGGAAGATGAAGCAAACAAGTTCAGAGCAGAAACGAGCCTGATTAGCCTCACCCCAAATGAGCAAGTAAAGAGCAACCTGACGTGCGCGCTCGTGCTGAGACATCTGGTTCATACGAGACTTCCATCTGTACTCGGCGGCTTCAAGCGAGTTGTCGCCTTCGAGTTCTTCAAGGGTCTGTTCAACGTTTTCAAGAGGAGCAACCTGGGGAGTCGGATCGCTTCTTTTCTTCTTGGAGAAAAGTTTAGACTTTGATTTTTTGCTATGCTTCTTGTTGCCAATTTTCATGTTGCGGAATCCAACCTCGTCATCAAGGTCAAGATGGGCCGCAAAATACCACTTTCTGTAATTGGCATTGTCACCTCCAATGTAATCAGCATGGAGAGAGAGAAGAGCCTGGTTGGGAGTCATGCGAGAAGCGCGCGAGTCGAGTAAGACCATAAAGTGGTCGAACATGTTACGCATAGAGTCACGCTGGAAACCAAACTTGTTCGTGAGGTCAATAAAAATGTCCTCGATTTCCTCCTTGGAAAGAGGAATCTGATTGTCGGGAGTCCAGGTAGGGTAGAGCTCGCGAGACAAGGCTGGAGTATTGGCAAAATTGTTCTGGTAATCCAATCCATATACGGGAGTTGAGGCGCCAGAAGAGCGGTTTCCGGCGTAGGAAGCCTGGGAAGACGAAGGGCGGTAGGCACGGGGCTGTCTAGCATCCTGAGCATACTGCTGATAGCGCTCGTCTCCACGTCCGTAGTAGTCCATTTCCGCAGCGCGAGCCATGTCAGAGCGCATGGTAAAGTCTGAGAAGGTCTCGGAGTCTTGGTCAGAATCGCGACCACGACGCTTCCCCTTGTTAGCATTGGCGGCGCGGGGAGCGTAAGGAACGTTGCCGGCTACTGGGGCATCTATTCGAGAGTCAGAAAAGTTTTTTTTGCGGACAGCAGCGAGAGAAAAGACGTACCGTAAACATCGGCAGGAGCGGCAGGGTAGGCGGCGGCTGGATAGCCATCATACTGCTCGTCGTAATAATCAGCCTGTCCTTCAGGGGGGTAGTAGCCAGCCCCTTGGTGGTAGGCCTGGTCCGCATATGCCGGGTCCTCGGGATCGTAATATTGGCCATCGGCAGTGTAACCATTGCTATCATACTGACCTGTCTGAGCATCATACTCATCATAGTTGTCGTAGTCAGGGTCATAAGGCTCTTGCGCGTAGCCGGTGTCGTAATACTCATGCGGTTGTTGGCCGCCAGGAGCTTCCTCGTATTGCTGATGCGAAGCCATGTTGCTTTCCAGGTGTTAGAATATCAGGCAGCAAAAAAAGCGTGAACTGCTAAAATTCAATAGAAAAGAAATAAGTGGTACCTCTTCGTTCTGGACAGATGTGAACAGAGGATGTCCCTGAAATAAAAGGGTTAGCTTTGCGTGACGCGTAGAGTGCCGCACTCGCTCGTTTGCGTGCCCGGCACCGTAGTCCCTGGACTCCGACCGAGGAGACAGAAACGGTTCATAGAGTGAAGCAGAAGCACACCATGTGCCACGAAGATTGCGTACGGGGCAAGCAAAAGGGAGGTGACGAGCTACGCGCGATGGAGCGGCAGGAGACTGCGTACGGGCAAACGGGCAAACGGGCCAGACGAAGCGAGACGCGTGTTCGTAGAAAAAGGCAGAGAAAGAAGACTTACCAGAGCAAAAGCTATAACAGGAGCCTTTGGCGTTCGACAGGGGAGGGAGGAAGAGGAAAGGGAAGGGGAGGAGGAGGAGGAGGAGAAAAAGAAGAAGAAGAGAAGGAGAGAAAGAGGAGAAAAGAGAAAGCAGAGCGCGAGGTAGGGCCAGCGCAAATGTGCGTGCTTAGCTTGTACGAGCCTGTGAGACCGCGGGTCGGGTTTTTGCGCGGCGATCCCAGGGTTGGGGCACAGTCCTGGGTAAAAATAACCGGCCCAATCGGGACTAGCGTGGGAGGCGCATAATTCTGCGCGTCGCCGTCGCGGATACTCTGGAGCCGGCCTATAGCTGCCAGAACTGCTCAGACTGGCGCCAAACAGGCGCGATTAGTGTTGGAGTTGTCAGCGGCTCTTAAGCTCAGCACATGGCCGCTGTTCGCAGGCACCAGGAACTGAGTGTGCGCGGAAAGCCAGACTGGATTAGTCTTTTGCCCGCCTATACGCGTGCGCGACGCGTTGCGGACCCAGCCAGATCTAAGCCGGGTTGGGTCACTATAATTAGGCCGGGTCCACGAGTCAGCATTTCTGGGTTTGTCTGCTCACTTGCCTTCAGCACAGGAATTTATTTCGGTTGCAGCGCGCGCCGGTCTGTGCCGGGCCTGTGCATCGCTTTCTCTCTCCTCTTCCTCCTCCACCCGTCCTGCTCGGCTGGCTGCCTTCTTACTAATACGCCTACAAGCACTTGCACGTTCGCTGTCGTTGTTCTTGTTGTTGCTGTTACCTCGCGGATAAGTCCATAATCTTTTGTAGCCCGGGTTCTGCTAGCACTCATCTGTTCTTTACGCGTAATGGCTCAGATCATCCGCACGTCGGCCTATCAAGCTCCTGCTCTGCAGCAGATCCTCACCACCCCGCGCCAGTCCCAGGAATACATCCAGACTTTCATTTCTGCGTCGTTTGGCTGCCTGACCTTCCTCAGGTTCTGACACTGTTTGTCTTCTGTGCCCCAATTGCATCTCGTGCTCATAGATCGTATTCAGAGGCCTTTTCGCAGACGACAACTACGACGACGAACGCTTCCAGGCTGATCCTGCCTCGCGCGACCATGTTCGTCTCAAGCTGCTAAAGCGTGGCATCTCCTCGCATGCAGACACTCTACTCGACTGGCTCGACCGCGGCATCTTTGATGCCCTCGAGCGCAAGTACCTTGCTGCCGTCGTCTTCGCAGTCTACTGCGATCCGGCGCACCCCAGTCTGCTGCAGGAGTCCTACACTTTCTCCATAGACTATCGCGACGATGTTCCCGCTTCACTAGCCCTTCATCATTCTTCCGGTGCCTCTCTTTCTGTTGGTGTAGCTCCCGGCGACGTTCGTAAGAATTTACAGCAACTCATGCGACGCTTCATTCTTCTCACGCAAAACCTCCCTCCTCTGCCTGACTCGCGTTACGTCTCGATTCAGCTCGTCTTTGACAATGCTTGTCCTCTCGATTACCAACCGCCTGGCTTTCGAGATGCCTCTTCCGACAGTGAGATGCACTTCTCGGTTTCTGCCGACGGAGATTCTCTCCTCAGAGAGACGGTGGGTACGCTCACTGCGGGATGGCACGCGCTCGCGCTTAATCTCTCTTGCCTTCCCGAGCAAACCAATCGAAATGATCAGCCTACGGCTTCCCAAATGTCATCTTCGCAGGTTCCCGGCTCAAGCCAACCATATCCTACTGACCGGCGCAAAAAGCCACGCGTGTACAACGCGCTCGACGATATCGTCGTGCCTAAATGGGGAATTCCTAACGTGAAGACGCGAGCCCAAACGCCTCGCTGCAAGCCACTATCTTCTGCACCCCTATTTAAAAAGGAGGTTGAAGACCCTGTGCGCAATGCACTAAATACCATGGCATGTATTTTTTTTTTTCATTTTATTTTCAAATGTCTCGAGGTATATATTCTTATTTCTGTCTAAATAGTTCCCACCGAGTGCGCCAGACAGCGCGGAAGCGACGCAGCCTCTTCCCGCAAACTCCCAACTCGGTTTATCTGCCTTTCTGCAATCGAGCGCAATTAGCAACGCCTCTACTCCTGCTACAGCTAGCTTTCTCAACCCTGTCCCTGAAGTTACCCTTTTGGATGAGTCTCACTTAAAGACAACTAAGCCGCAGGCCCCGCTGCCACTTTCGCATACGCGTACAAGGAAAAGAACTGCAAAAGGCTCGCCGGCCGATTCCCAACATGCGGCTCCACCGAGAAAGAAGCTTCCTGCTAAGCCACGCCCAACGCTGCAGGGGGCTCACGCTACATCTAGCTCTTCTGCAAGGGAACCTACTGCGCCTGTGCGCAAGACGATTGCGCCACGCAGCGCGAAATCGAAGCCCGGGTTGAAGCATCCGCGCACTGCAGAACACGACGCGCGCAACGAAAATGAAGATTCTGATGAAAAACTTGTCGATGCCGAATTCCAGATTACTTGTGAGTGCGGCTATCATGCTCATAATGATCTCTACGACCTAGTCGAGTGCTCCAAGTGCTCCTCCTGGAAACATCTCTACTGCTACGGCTTTCAACACATCCAGGACGAAACTCTGCAAACTGAGTTTGTTTGCGTCACCTGCAAATATAACAACGTGGCAATTGACAGTTCTGTACTGTCTAAGATTGCAGTTTTAGGTGTCTTCCGACGCGCAATTAAGGTCCTATATTCGGAAACTTTGGGGAGAATTGTTAAAGGTCCCGGTGCCTTTGCAAACAAGTTTTCCAAAGTCCTCGGTAATATTTAAACTTTCCAACTTTTGTTTTTCTAATTTTTTTTCTCAAAGTTTGCTGTAATCTATTTGTCATATCGGTCGAAAAACTAACTACTTCTGTTCGGTGTTTTAGGAACCACTGAGATTAAGCCGATCATCCGTCTGCTCATCAAAGAGGGCGTTATTCATTTCAATGACGGCGAGCGTATGCCGGATCTCATTGATACTCAGGAAATGCGGGCACGCCTGACAAAGAAATATTTCAATAAAAATGAAGAAATCACTGTTACTGTAATATTTCTTCCGGCATATTATTTAGGTCTAGATTAGAGTTTAAGCTGATTTTGTAATATTTAGGCTGAGAAATTACATGATCTTGGTAAGACTGCGACTGCAGCAGCTGCGGCCACTACAGTCGATTCTAATCTTCCATCTTCCCCAAGTAAGTTTCATCCTTCAGCCTGCAAGCAAGCTCAGGTTGATGGGGAAATGATGGATTGTATGCCTGCGAATTCGCCAGTGACTCTGTCTGCGACGGTAACGAACATAAACCAGGGGCTTGAAAATATTACTGTAAAAGACGAAGCAGGTGTTAGAATGGTGCCTCATAAGCGCAAGATCAGCGTGGTTGAGTCACCTATAAATCCAAAGTATTAGTTTATAATGGTTAGAAGTGACCGTTACTTACTGTGCGTTTAAATCGCTTTGATTACATTGTTAGCTTGCTGGTAAATGGCTCTGCGACTAGTGAATAGCTGTATTTCAGTGATCCTTTTACGATCATATTGCTTGGAAATTGCATATTGTGCATATATTGTATATAATAAATTTTGCTTACGTATTAACACGATCCCCTTACTTGTGTTGACAGCGAGGGTAGTTGGAGTTCAGGGCTTAAAGCGTAGAAAGTTTATTAAGGAAAAATCAGAAAACTGGCTCCGGCGACAATATTTGGAAATTCAACGTCGACTTCGAAGGATTTAAACAGATCCAAACAAGGGACAACATAAAAGGAAATCACCGAGAGCAGGACTTTGATTCTTCTTTTTCTTTGTTTCCTTTTGGTTTTTTGTCGTTGTTTACTTTGTTCTTTTGCTATTTGAGAATCTGAAGTGATTGGTTTGGGCTTTGAGAAATACTCCTTACGTCGTCAGTTCAAGCGTCCAGTTCATCATCTCAATACTTTCCGAAATCTTTCGTTCTTTTTTCCGCTGATCTGGCTGTGTTTTCTTGCTTGTATTGATTGATTAAAACGTATATCTCTACAATTGTTTACTTATAGGTGAGTCAAATAAATTAGGCCTTCATTTTGCGACTGGCAAAATTCCGAGAATCAACCAGAGAAAGTGCTCGTGACGACGATCTTTGAGTATGGTGGTTTTCATATCTTCTATTCAATTGTCTTCTACGCATCACTGCGCTTTCCGATGTGTTTTCACTCGGTCGTTTCTCTTTTCTTTTTTTTTTTTACCTCTTTGCGCTTAGATGTGAGCAAAACTAATTTGTGGCTTTTTCAGTCACTCATTGTTGAAAGAAATAAGCTATCATCAACATATAAACAATGTCGTCGGTTCCGCAACTATTTTGTAAGCAAATCCTTTTCATATTAGTGTGACTGATTGAACTGTCTAATTTATTTGTCTTAATAGACCGGACATCCAAAACTATCGGATTAATAGATTCCGCTCCTCGCTATTGCGAAGTTGCCGATTTTCAAAAGTACGTCGAAGAGGTTCCGTTTTTTTTGCCCTCTTTTTCTCTAACAATGATATCAGACCCTCCGGTACCACTCGTACTTGCTCTTACTCGCCTTCCGGTGGTTACTTTGCATACACGACAATCGATACGGTTGTAATTGTTGAATCATCAACGGGACTTGCTCTGCAGACTCTTGATTTGCCAAATGTCTACGAACTCGGGTTTTCACCAAAGGGGAGCTATCTTTTAACATACGAGAGACCGCTTAAAACCGAAGAAGGAAAACCTCCGCATGCTAATTTTAAGGTGTTCGAGGTTGCGACCGGTGAAAAGTTAGCACAATTTGTGCAAAAAAATCAAACTATGGCGTACGTATCTATTATTTTCGAGCTCCTTTTATCGTGAACAGGCGAGTAACACATTTCATTAGCAACTTCCAATTTACGTACGATGAAAAGTTTTGCGCAAGAATGGTTCCTAATGAGCTGCAATTGTATGATACCACAAAACTTGGCTCTGCTCCTACCCAAAAGTTAAGACTTGAAGGAATGTCTTCGTTTGCAATCTCTCCCGGTAACAGTTATTACATAGCTGTTTTTGTGCCCGAACGTAAAGGTAAGCCCGCTCTCGTTGACGTTTATAACGCACCTAGCTTTGGACGTCCTCTTTCGAGCAAAACGCTTTTCAAGGCTGAAAAGGTAGTTTTGAAGTGGAATAAACTTGGTACTAGTTTGATAGTTTGGTCTCAAACAGAAGTTGATCAGACTGGTAAGAGTTATTATGGTGAATCGAATCTTTACCTTCGTGGAATTGCTGGTAGTTACGATTGCCGCATTGATCTAGATAAGGAAGGTCCTATCCATGATGTTGTTTGGTCTCCTGATTCAAAGGAATTTGCCGTAGTTTACGGATATATGCCTGCTAAGACTATGATCTTCAACAGTCGCGGTGAAACTATCCGTACACTACCTCTCGGCCCTCGTAACACTATCCTATACTCTCCACAGGGCAAATATTTGATTCTTGCTGGATTTGGAAACTTGCAGGGAGAAGTTGATGTTTATGATCGTCTGGCAGATTTCAAGAAAATCTCGACAATAGATGGTTCCAACACAAGTGTTTGCGAGTGGTCACCGGATGGGCAGTACATTATGTTTGCTACTTGCTCACCGCGTCTGCGTGTTGATAACGGTGTCAAGATTTTCCACGTCTCGGGAAAACTTGTTTATGTTAATGAGATGACTGAGTTGTTTTCTGCGTCCTGGAGACCTGAAGCGCCTGAGACTCATCCCCTAGGCGCTCCTGATATGCAGCCTGAAGTTCACTCTTCGGCTGTATCTGTTGAAGTTAAGGCACCTGCTAAAGCAGCTGGTGCTTACCGACCTCCCCATGCTCGTGGTAGTGCTACTCCTATACACTTCAAGCGCGAGGACGAAGGTGGATTTGCTCTTAACCCTGTCGATGCTGCTCAGCAGCGTGTTCGTGCTCGGCGGATCGTTCCTGGCGCGGCGGAAGCTGAGCCCGGTCCTGCAGCTGATGATACACTGTCAAAGACTGCGCTTAAGAACAAGAAGAAGCGTGAGGCAAAGAAGGCTCGCGAGGCTGCTGAAGTTGTTGCTGCTGCTGAGGAAGCTAAGAACGCGGCAGCTGCAGCTGCAGCTGCAGCGGCGGCGGCAACGAGCAACGGGGAAACTGCTTCCCCTGCCGCTGCTCCTGGTGCTCCACCACCTGGATTAGGAGTCACGAAGAATGGCATCACATTCAAGAATCCTCAAGACGAGAAGAAATATCGTGGATTAATGAAGAAACTACGCGCGATTGAGGATTTGAAAATGAGACAGGCTTACGGTGAAAAGTTGGAGGATACTCAACTGGCAAAGATTAAGACTGAAGGATCGGTAAAGAGCGATTTATCTGCGTTGGGTTGGAAGGAGTAATTTTACCTATATGGTTCAGTTTGGCGGCCACGATGAGTTATTATTTGATATGAAAATCAAAGACATAATAGTCAGAAGGAAGTCATTTTCGTATGATGACAGCATTAGAAAAAAAATACGGATTGCTTGTTTTTTGGTTTAAAATGTTATGATATTCAATTTTACTAGAGTTTGTCTTTCTTCTAATGGTTTTTACAAAAAAAAAAAATAAAAAAATAAAAAAATAAAAAATTAGCACCCTTTATTTCTTGGTCTCTACACATCCGTGCATTTTGCTAGTCTTTTAACCATTGTACAAATTTTTGACTTCTTTTACAATTCCTTTCCTTTGGTAGTTGTTTTCTGTAAATGTGGAAGCTGTGTACTTTCGGTGAAGTGTATCAGTTTTAAATTGAGATCCGGGAGTAAAATAAAATTACATCAAAATTTGGAGGAGAGCCGCACAACCAGATCAAGTTGACGCGCTGACATTAATTGTACATATTACAGCGACAACTACAACTATTTTATCATTACACACCCTGATAAATTAGATAAAATATAACAAAATTTGATCCTTCTATTACCCTTAATTGCTACTATAGAGTATACAAATGGCGTTGGAAAATGTACCGAGATCATGCCTGATAACTGGAGCTACAGGTCTTCTTGGCCGTCAGATATACAAACGATTTACTCAATATAGTCCACAATGGGACGTCACCGGAACTGGTTAGTATAAATCAGACATTAAGCAGAACTGGGTCAAAAGAATTGAGAATAAACCTAATTGTTTTAAAGGGTTTACCAGAGCCGATGGGCCTATTCTGAGATTGGATATTACAGATTATGACGCGGTTTCAAATAAATTAGATTCTTTAAAGTAACCTGACCTCGAACTGACCTGGAATCAACCCCAGCACGCTAACGTTTTCTCACAGACCGTCAATAGTGATTCATTCCGCAGCTGAACGAAGACCAGACGTGGCTAAAGAAAATCCGAATCTCGTTGAAGAATTGAACGTACTTGCATCTAGACATCTTGCGAAAGCCACTGCTGATCTAGACATTCCAATTATCTATATATCAACAGGTGAGTTTGGGCGAGAGTTGAACTTGCCGCTATATTTTGTTCGAAACATAATGATGAGATTCGCAGATTACGTGTTTGATGGGCAGAATGCCCCGTATGAACCGGAAGATGAAACGAAGTACGCCTATGAAGGATTATATCTGATCAACATACACAGCTAATAGCCCATCATTTTTAGCCCCACAAACTTATACGGGATCACGAAACGACGCGGTGAACTTGAAGTATTGAAGTACAATTCCAAAGCAACTATATTGCGCGTCCCTGTATTATACGGTGATACAACCGATAACTCAGAATCAGCTGTAAACTGTTTGATTGATATTATCATGGTGCGCTTCTTTTACTTTTTTTAAATGACTGAGAGTATGGAATACTCTATTAACAGATAAAAATAGAAATCATCCGCTGAGAATAACGTGATTGCTGTGGATAATTGGCAACTCCGATATCCAACGTAAGGAAATCCGACAGTGAAGCTCGAAGCCACAGTCCAAACTAACAACTGTACTATAGAAATACATATGACATTGCACGAGTGATCAAAGATATTTCAGGTGAGGTACTTTGTCCATAAATGTACATGAATATATACTAATTTGACGATGATGTAGCACTCGCTATTTCAGGTGCTAAAATCCCTTCTATATTACATTTCAGCGCAACTCAGCGATATACCAAGTACGCCTTTACCTTACTTTAGTATATTTAAGATGTAATCTAAACAAAATTCTATAGATACGAGATGTGTAAAATCCTGGGAGAAATACTCGATGTACCAATTACAAATCTCAAAAAAGTGGATACAGTTGATAAAGTTCAACAATCTGGGATCGTTATTCGACCATATGATTGCTTTCTATCCAATCAAAGACTGACTGATCTTGGAATTGATACTAGTTTTGTAGATTTTAGAGAGTGGTGGAAGAAGAAGTTACTACCACACCGAAGATAAAAAGCATATATATATATCTATTTAAATACTAAATAATACTAACTCAAACTATTATTTACAAACAAAGGTGCTAACCATTTGCTATACGTGTACCTGCTTTAAATAAAGCTACTCTGACTTTGGCTCTTGCTTTTTCTTTTCAACTTCCTTTTTACTCGCAGGCGCAACAGCAACAGGTTTCTTTCTAATTCCGCCATCACGAACAAATCCGCAGATCACCTTGTAAATAATCCAAATACAACCAGCTAAAATGACAACAACAGTCCAAGGTTGCACGTATTTGTATGATTCTAAAGGTACGACTGGTATACTCAATTTAGTGATTAACTCAGTATGATTTCCCGCTGAGCTCACAGTCATGTTTGGCCTTAAATAATGAAACGAGGTTCCTGCAGCAAACAATTTCTCATGACCGAGTGAGTTACTATCAAACGGAGCTGCAGTCATTGTTGTTTCATCTGATCCATCACATGCCCAAAAAATTGATGGCCATGGCATGTCATGAATCACGGCCGTAGTATTCCAATCTGGAACTTCATATCTAGAATGCATTGGAATCTCAACGTCAATTCGTTGAAGAGGTAAAAGTTTTTCTTCTTCAGATGGAGGGATAAGTTCTAAAAGCATGCTGCTGCCCCATTTATCTACCATCCACACTGGAATTTCTAAATCTGTTTCACCCCATATACCGACCACGCGCTTCACGCCTCCAGCCTGTGCATCAGCAAGATCCGAGATCTGATACTTGTCCACAAAAATAAAATTGGGTAAAATATAATGTCCATAGAGACCGCAAGATACAGGAATATCGTGCACATCAATCTCACCGGTATGCGGATCTTCAATTTGAGTTCGGACTTGGGTACGCGGAACTCTAAGGTCACCATAGATCGTAGTGACATGCTTTGGATGAAGACCGTAGGGTAGTCGAAAGTCAGGCTTGTAAACGGCAGGATTCTCTAAACCTCTATGACGAGGTTGAATGTCAAACAACGTAGGAACTAAATACGTCGAGTTAACTTGGGTAGTACGACACAGCACCTTTTTTGCACATACCGAATTGCGAATTTTCACCAACAACTGCTAAAATTCCCGCAAATGTCATATCTGCTTCTGCATTGTCTGATATCTTGCCGAGGATGCCAACCTCAACTCTGTGACTATCTGAACCTGCATTGAAAGTGGTGGTCCAGTTACCATTATGCCAATAAGCCTCTGCCACCAATCTGCCTTTGATTTTTCTAGGGGTGTCGTCTGACTTTGATAGTGCAATGCTTATGCTGTCGGCTGTTTTTAATGTGGCGAGGTCGGTTAGTGGAACATCTTCTGGATCGATTGAGGTTGAAATGGCAGGGTAGGTGGAGTTTAGATAAGATATCAAAGGAGCGGTGTCAGTGGATGTAGAATACAGATAATAACCATAAGGAACTTCTATAAATGAAGCCTCTCCGATACATTGAGTCGATGGGCTAATTGCTGAATTGACAAACTCGCAAAACGAATTCCTATGAATTACTCAATATCAGCATGCGCACCCTCATTTAGAGACCTCGTAAAGGCTAGGAAGCGCTTACCAGTCAAAATTCTCACCAGGGACTACACTTATATGTGTACCCCATTGTATCGATCGGTCGAATGGAGAAATATGAGCGTAATTTTCAGAAGATCCAATTTCGATACGAATGCTTTCCAAAGAGTCAATCAAATCCTAGAAATTCCACAATCAGCCATACCTCACTTTCTCCGGCTTACATTCCCGCTCAATTAGGAGATGAAATAGTATTTACCTGTTCCTTCAACATTTGCTTTGGCAAAATTAATCGATCCTGTCTCGCAGCAGGAACATCTTGAAGTTCAAGTTTCTCCTCTGATAGTCTTAAAGTGTCCGGAGTATGTCTGAAATTGTCCGGCGCAATGAACGTGTGCCGCTCTCTAATTGCAGCCATTGTGCTTTACCTAATCCAAACTATTCAACAGTATAGCTTGCAATATCAAAATAAGTAGATCAACAACCCGTGCAATCAAATTGAATGTCAAACCCATACTTCATACGTGGCTGGCATTTGAGCAGTTAGTCATCAGATTAACACTAAGCCCTTAGTTTGGGCACTTCATGATATGCGTTTTGCCGCTCGATAATCTTGTATAATTGCTTTAATTACTGCCTATCGAACAGATATTGACAACGTGAAATATATCACAATCTGCGTATTTCCTCAATTAAGGCTGTGGCTCTAATAAGCTAAAGTATTGAAATCTTGCTTCAGACTGAATACCATTTCCAAAACAGTATTCTGCAATCAGGTGACCATTATCCTACTCTGCACATACAGCCAATCTCTTTCTTGCAATCATTTTTTATTTTAAATGCCGGTCTTTTATTTTGTTTTGACAGTTTTTGCCGGCTTAGTACTCAGATTTGCGGCTTCTTTATCTATTGTCTACCTTAAATTGGCCTGTAATTTAGTTACATGACTAAAGTTACGGTTTCATGCTGTACTCAAAGGCTTTCGCACACGCAAACTAGCACACATTTCTTTGCAAGAAGTGCGGGCTGGCGCATGTAATTCACTTTTATTTGCTCTGTTTTGCTCTGTATATATACCCCCGACCATAATTACCCAGAGAAAACAAGTGGAGGTACGCTATTACCAGAATCCCAGGGCTAATTAAATTTATCATTCTGTCCGTTTGGTTGAGGAGCTAGCATCTTTTTTATCAACTGTGATCGAAATGGGGGGGACGAATACTCACGATAGCAGTGATAGAAACAAAGAGAGCTATGTCTATATATGAAGCAAGACGAGGGACATATGTGTGCTGGATATAATCGATTTAGTAATATATAGATGTAATTAGTTGAAAAGAATTAAGTACCCACTCTTACAAATAACAATGAAATAAACGTTATTTGTTGACTTTTGTTTTGTAACAATCTCATTCCGAAGAAACAGAGCGACACATTAGATTTACGGTACGCACTATACAACTGCATAGTCTAAGGAAACGGACTATTAATTTCAAGTCTAATACTTCATGGCGAATGCGTGAAAACACCTGATTAATGCAAGTTCCCTTGTCTTGTGCTTAAAAGATATCAACACACAGACGCAGTTGGGGCATTATATGTGCGAATCTTGCTTGCGAAGGTGTTCACTTTGAGATTTTGGCGTGATTCGCGTCGTCGGCCATAATTCTTGATCAAGCTGTTATAAATTTGACTCTGGAAAACGCCGTAATAAACAGTTACCAATCAATCTATTCGCTTAAATATAGATATAAATGATCTACGGACTAATTACATATTTCGCTAGCTTTTGATCCCGCGAAACCTCTCCTCATAATTTGAAGTCCAAGGGCAAACTCGCATCGTCACCAGTCCTTCCGCTATCAGCACAGTTGTGAAGCTACGCGCTTTCTTATTGTGCAAAACTATGTGCCTATTCACGAAAATTCTCATGTTAGGAGACATGGTGAAAGTCGAGGATTTGAGTATAAAATCAGATTTGCGTTGAACGCGTGAGTTTGAAGGTCAGATCGCGCTAGTCCAAAACAGTAGCTCAGTCGACAAACACAACTACGCCGGCGTTGATGCCTCCCGCCCATTTATAAATATCCAGCTCCGGTTCGCCTCCTCCTTCTCTTTCTTCCCTCCACACATCCTCTTATCTTAAAACTTGGCTCCTCTGTGTGCATTACGCGTCTCACATTCTAAAGCAGGCTGTTCTCATGAACAATCGAC